>JAUPMG010290151.1:0-17622 GCA_031762675.1 Pachysandra terminalis | reverse complement strand
ATAGTTGTAATTATTTATTTAGTTTTATAAATTATCGCTTCAGCATTTGATTTATCTTTTCTACTTATTATGTTTCAAACCTGATTGGTTGGTTATGATATTGTGATCCACGGTCCAGAATTGGATCCCGAAGGTCGCACCTCGAGACTCGTGTCAATTCCCCCTAGAGATTCGTGATACGGGTTTTGGGGCATGACAGTTTGAGTCTACAAACTCCGTGTTCATGCCCCTTAACCACGAAACCCTCAAACTGATCCGAATATATGTTCTCATCCAGTTCTCCATTGAGAAACGCAGTTTTGACATCCATTTGGTAGAGTTCCAAATCTAAGTGTGCGACAATAGTTAGAATGAGGCGAATGGAGGAAAATCTCACTATTGGTGAGAACGTCTCCTCATAGTCAACACCCTCTCTTTGGGTGTAACCCTTCGTCACGAGACGGGCCTTGTATCTCTCTCTACCCTTCCATCCGCCCTGTACCTGACCTTTAGAACCCGCTTGTTTTCAATGGTTTTGCACTTAGAGAAAAGATCAATATGTTCCCAGACTTGTCATCCACTTATGCAAAGCAGGTGTTGATAACGCCTCCTGGTATGAACAAGTCTCATCATCATCTAGCATGGTACTCATAAACAACTCACCCTTTATTGTAAAACAACTACGAAGAATATGTCCACAACTATTCCTATGCATGGGATTACTGGAATCCGTGTCCTCTAGGACCCTCCCACTGGGCGGTAATTCACTTTCATTGTCCATAACATCCCTAGGATCTGTAGGATTCTGCTGAGAACCTACATTCTCAATGGTTTTTGGATATGGGGTGATCTCTATTGATCCCAACTTTGGCTCATTCATCTCGAAGAGCTCTAGATTCAATTGTGATCTCTTCCTGCTTGGGAAATCATCCTCGATGAAATCCACATCACGTGATTCAATCTGTGTTAAATCCCCGTCGGTCTGTTCACAGACAAAGACACATCCCTTAGAGTTCTCTGAGTATCTAACAAAGATGCACTTAACTACTCCCTTGTCTTGCTTCCCACTCTGGTGGAAAAATACATGAACATGACATGTCGATCCCCATGGCCTCATGTTAGTTATGTCAGGTGCTTTACCTATCCAAAACTGGTATGGAGTGCTAGGAACTGACTTCGTAGGGACAATATTTGATAAGTCATGAAAGTACCACATTTTATAACCTTAATTTCACAACTTATCCGATATTTTTCTCACTTTTAATTCCCCAGTTTACCTAGAATTCACCAATTTTATTTTATCTTTGCATTATATTTTTATTAAGTTAATTGTGTTTAATTTAATAATGCAGAGCCAACTTTGGATATTAATCATGGTCAAAGGAAATTAGACCTAAATTGGTTCAGATCAAAGGGGTCAGATTAGATCAATCAGTGCATATCAGGCAGGTCAGATCAAAAACCGAAAATGGAATCCAACCCGATTCCGACCAAAGCCCAACCAAGGTTACGACCCAACCCACCAACCGAGTCAGTTCAAGTCCAAACCACTTATGGCGAGTCAACTCACCCCAAGCAAGTCAACTCGGTTTTTGAAGCTGTCCCTGTTCGTGCGTTTTGTTTTGGAAACCAACGTTTGAAAGCTTGGATGATCAAGGAGGAAGGATTATAAAGGAAAGTTTGATTCTTCAAAACCAATTTAGAATCAAAGACAAAATTAGAATTGGTCAAAGAATTGATTGAAATAAAAAATCACATTTTTTGGCATGTTCTATAATTTTGGAACAAAGAACTGATCGAATTGGCTATAGAACTAAGTTTTGGAAAAAATCAAATGACAAGGAACGTTTTTGGCAATGCTTAGAAGCCAAGGAACCAATCAAGAAAGAAAATTGGAAATCAAATTTGAAGGAATAAAATAAAAAATTGGAAGCTGCCATTAACAATTTCTCATAGAGGAGTGTTGATCTTTGAAACTCTATAAAAAGCGGATGGCCTGAACGTGAATGGGGGTTGAAGTGTCAAGCCTTGAAGAATCCTATTCTACCCCTTTTTCTTTATCACCTTAATTTTTCTGTTATTTTTCATGCTCTTGAATAGAGTTATGGCTATTCTTAGCTCTATGATGGGCTAAATTTTGTTGCCAAGGCTTTCATGTAGTCTAACCATGATGTTTTAAATTCTTGTATTATTGCTATTGAATTTATATCCATATTTGAGCATTTTATCATTGTGCATAATCCAATTGAGTGTTTGATCACCATTTAATTTATTTTTTTAATTGTATTAAGACCGAGAGGAGATATACAATGCTAGTTTCTTATGATAGAATACCATATTCTACATGTTGATAGAGGTATTGGTATGGTTTATTTAGTTTTGAATGAAAATCTATAGAACTTAATGTGCTTGCATGCTTTTAAATTCACAGAGAGATATCGTGGGATATCGCATGGAGGCAAGTTCATTGGTGCTCAAGAGAGACCTTTGGATAGTTTAGTGAGTTTAGCTTTCAAATTGGATTGCAATTTTCAATATCATGAATATTTAGAGTTTAATTCGGATTGGCTATAATGAAATCAATTGCCTTAGTCTTTTAATCTATTATTTGAACTTATATTTTATTTTTCTTAGTTATTAATTTTAATTGTTAGTTAAACACCCATCTCACTTCTCGATTGTCCAAATAAAATTTAGGATAGTAATTTCGGTATTTAGTAGCTAAAAATTCCTTGTGGGTTCAACACTCTATTTCATCACTTTATTACTTGCTACGATTTTGTGAACTTGCGAAACCACACATCAATATTCGAGATGTAGGTTGCAGTCATTAGTGCGTCTCCCCAAAAAACTAATGGGTAGGTTTGCATGCACCATCATCGGCCTCACTATGTCTAACAATGTATGGTTCATTCTATCTGTAACACCACTCCAATGAGGTGCTTGGGATCGTCAATTGCTTACAAATTTATGTTTTCTTCACATAAATCTAGGAATAAATCAGATAAATATTCACATCATTTATTGGTACGTAGACACTTTATGTGTCGATCCAATTGGTTCTCGACTTCAACCACGAAACATCTAAAGCAATCTAATGCTTCTGACTTATGAAAAATCAAGTACACATAATTGTATCGCATGTAATCATCTATAAATATGATGAAATATGACTCTTTGTGGCGGGTCCTAACAATGATTGGTCCACGTATGTTTGAATGGACTAACTCTAAAGGTGTAAACTCTTTTACTGCCTTACCAAATGGTTTTATATATGAATTACCGGCCAAACAATGCTCACAAGCAGGTAATTGAACTTTGACAAGCGAGCCTAGTAGACATGCTCTAGCCAATCGGTTCATTCTCTCTAGTCCTATGTGGCCTAGTCTAGCGAGCCATCTCATTGAATTAGAAATAATAGTATCATCATTATTGGAAGTCAAATAAGAAACCAAATTTGCACCACTTAAATAATCAACATCCAACTTGAACAATCCTTCAAAAATAAATCCTCTATCATATAATACTGACTCTAAAGAAATAGAAACACAATCTCTATTAAAAATAATAGAAAAAGTCTAGTCTAAGTAACTACTACAAATATGAGACTATGACTAATGATGGGTGCATAGAATACGTCATGAAGCATCAGTGTGCAGGTCTCTTGTGTCTTCAGTAGATATGTGCCAACTGCTAGCACATCCACGCTGGTACTATTCCCTATGTATACTTTTTGGCTATTTGCTGGTATTCATCTGTAATCCATGAACACGTCTCTGTCTTTAGCTATGTGTCTGCTCGCTCCGGAATCTACAATCCAATCAGGATTACAATGATCAAACAAGACATCAGTGCAAACCATGCAACATAAGCTATATGTTGGGTTAGTTCGTACCTATTTCTGCTCATTGCAATCATGAGCGAAGTGTCCGAACTTGTTACAGTTTTAGTATATCACTTTGGACATGTATCTCTTTCTTCCAAGCTTTCCTCTAGGGTGCTTGGTACATGTGCCTACTTAGGCGCTTTCTCAAATGTTTTCTCTTGTTGGGGCATCTTACCTTTGCGCCTAGACCTGAATGTCTTACACTTCGCTAGTTTGGTTAAGAGCGTAGTGTTGTTAGATCTTGAGGTCTTACGCTCTGCTTCAAGCTCAAGATGACGAGCTAAATTAGTGAACATTGTAATGTTCTCATTGTGGGTCATGGTGAGAATCATGTGCTCCCACGAGTCAGGTAATGATCTCAAAACAACGAGAATCTGTTTCTCATCAGTCAGGCTGTTCCCAACGGCTTTTAGATCACGTATTATGGACGACATCTTCATAAGATGCTCAACCATACTGACGCTGGGAGCCATCTTGTAGGTCTCAAACTTCATCATCAATGCACACAATCTGGTAGCCGAGGTACCAGCAAATGTGAGTTTTAGTGCATTCCACATCTCTTGTGCAATCTTATAGACCTTGAATTCACAAATAAGATCATTGTGCTTGCTGCTCAGCATAGTAAAGCGTGCACAATGATCCTTCTTGACCCAATCTTGATAAGCCTCTATGTCTCTACGGTGTTGGGCAGTGGTTCCATCCTTAGGGTAGGCTAGGGTATGTGATAAAGTCTGTAGGGCCTTAGACTCATCAAGGAGATATTGGATTTTCCTATGCCAGATGTCATAGTTCTTACCATCTAATTTCTCCCATTTGTTCAAGTTATCTACGATACTTTTAGATGCCATGTCACTACAATTAAAATTTATTGCACATTTTAATTAATATCTCATATACACACACATAGTTGATTTTGCATCATTATCTAGGATTAAACAATAATATTAATTATTTATTTATTAGATCAAAAATACACTAGTCCATAGGTCATAATTTATAATCATCACCAATACAATAAAACTTAATACTACTTTTAATCCCTAATATGCAAAACCTATCTAGGAAATTAAATAATCTCAACTAGTATTTTATTCACACGCTAATTTCATAAAAGCATACAAATAACTAATTAAATCATGCCACAGTACTCTAATCAATATTATAAAAGGGAACAAATTTAATTGAAATTAAAATAAATAAATTCTTAATTTTCTGGGTCCTTTGGTTAACCAAAGGGTCCTCTTCGGTCCGAATTACAGTATCTTGTTGTATTGTTCTAGGTTCCTTGGTTAACCGAGGGGTTCCTTCGGTTAACTGAACTGACCGAAGCCTCTTCGGTTGAAATTCCAGTGGCACAATTCTCTGTGGGTTTGCTTCTGTTAATCGAGAAAGTTCTTTGGTTAACTGAACACCCCCTTCGACCAATCTAGAATCCCCATCGACGGATCGAAGTGTCACCTCAAAAACCTAGAAATCTCATTGGAGTCCCTAGAGATTTGAAATATAACTTTCACCCCATTCTACGTGGGAGTGGTAATCAATACATTGACAAACACATAAAATGCATTAAGATAATTATAAAACCTGGAAATAAAATATATTTAAAAATAATCCATTACATCAAAAAGCAAAAAATAAACAACTCCTAGTCTCATGCTTCAATCAAAACCTATCAACTACTGAAAAATCAACCTAGCTAGTGCTAACAACAACCTAAAGCATAAAAGACAATAAACCCTACTACAAAATCTACTATAATCCTCAATCCATGTTCTCATTAAAACTAGTAGCATCATCATAAGCTTGTCCTCCATCTTGATCATTATAATCCAGCTATTCTCCATCTATAGATCCTGAAATATGGTTGCTTGAAAACGTAAGCTACACTTAGCTTGTAAGTAAACAAAATAGAAAAATATCTAAGAATGAAATAGGGATACATCAACTATTCATTGGTATTCTCAAGGAAAAAAACATAATGTTAGTATGCCAAAAAATAAATGCAATGATGTGCAATGCAATAGGATATGCTAGTACAATTATTAATGAATTCAATGCATGCTCATGCAACAAGATATATAATCACCATATGTAATTCAAGCACAATCATATGAATGCAATATGCGTGTTGTTTGGCATTCAAATAGTGTATGTCCCACACCCGATCAAATCCCAACTATCCAAAATGAAAACCATCCCCCAAATACACAGTCATGATAGTGGATTATTCTACGTGCGCACCGTAGTTTTTAGGGGCTACGACCTAAGGGGCACAATCCCCACTCTTATTTTCGATCACGAGGATGTATCCTAAGGCATCACCCATCAGTGAAATTCCCTTGTGAACCGCAAATTACTCGAGCTACTGACAGAATTCCACTCGGCATCTGTCCATAAAACAAGATGTAAAGGTTGGTCTTTTGTGATAACTAGTCCCTCAGCATATGCAAATTAGTCCATTCGGGACTTCCTCACCAATACTGTAAATTTCAGATTACAATACTTCTCATTATGTCCATAGATTCCAGAAATATGGAATTATGGGGTCAAGTCAAAGCATTAGACTCATATCAAGGTCTAGATGCTCCATAGTCATATGTTATGCAAAGTGAATTATGCAACTAACTAAGCACTCAATTGTGTATATGAACATGTATAATTAAATCAAGTAAATATGATCATAGTATGCTTTCAGATGATAAGAATACAAGTTAAAACTTCACATGTTAGGCAAACACATCAAAAGTCTCCTCAATACGTAATTTATGCCAAATATATATCAAAATCAAATTCTAACACCATATACATTCTCAATTAGGTACTTTAAACATGCTGGTAAAATCTCATATCAATTGGTGAACTTTCAAAATTAGCGGTATGCCGCCACCCTTGCTCCTAGTCTGCTGACAGGGTCATGGCAGCCTAGTGACATGCTGCTGATCCCTCGGCAGGCTAACCAGAGAGCCAAAATTAAAAACACATAGGGTCGGTAACCTAGCGGTATGCTGCCCTCTGCCTAGGTAGCTTGGCCAGAAACCAAAGAAAAAAAAAAGGTTTTGGGTGTCGGTAAGGTTAGCGGTATACGCAGGTCTATTGACACCACCCAGAAGAGTTCGCGATAGCCTAGCGGTATGCCGCTTGTCTGCCGACAATCGGGGAAAACCCTAGAAACTCAGAAAAAAATCATTATTTCTTTTTAAAACAATTGAAATTCATGAAACACTCAACATGGAATTAAAATCCGAATAAAACCTATAATCTAAATCGCAAACAACTCACCTAGCTTACCTTGATCCTTGAATGGTATCGAAACCCAGAAAAGATTAACTTGATCATGTTTTTATTAAGGAGTAAAAGAATAGACTTTAGAGAGATATGCTATATCATACTCAATGAATATGCAATACACACCTATTTCATATCGAAAATAGAGTTTGTTTGAGTACTTACCTTGATTTGTTGATGGTGTTAAGTAGAACACCTTCTTCTTTCTCTTCAAAGTTTGAAGTTATGCAATTCCTTCAAACTCCAAGCTTCTCCAAGTTAAAGAGATGCTGTACCTCTTCTTTTCTCTATTCTCTTCTCTTAGAATGTGATTCATACGTTCAAGTCCAGTTATTTTATAGTTCACTGTTTTTAGTGTCTCTTAGCCTAGGAGTCCTTATTACTTTAGACTTAATATTAATTCTCTACCCTTAGATTAGATTAATCAAGTTCCTATCTAATCTTAACCATTGAATTAAATGTCCTAGTCTTAGTTGAACTATTATTAATTCCTATCTAACTTGAGTCCTTATTAGATTAGAATTAGATTTAATTTCTTATTAAATATCAGCCATTAAATTAGATTAAAAGTTCCTACAAAATCCTAGCCACACATTATAACTTATTATGATTGTGTGTGATACACTTAGTTTTCTATATTACAACCCACCAATCACAAAAAGTCAAAGTAAAAAATAGTAGCTAATTTACTAAAATTTTAAATTACTCCCTATATTTCTAGTTAATTACACATTAATTCCTTTGAATTAGTTTGGGTTATTACAATTTACCCTCCTTAAGAAAATTTTGTCATTGAAATTCACTTACCTTGATAGAAAAATTGTTGATACTTCTCCCGAATATCCGCTTCTAGTTCCCATGTCGTGTCTGATCTTCCGTGATTACTCCATAAGATCTTCAACATCGGTATCACTTTGTTGTGTAGAACTTGTTCCTTCTGGTCCAAAATCTTTACCGGATGTTCTTCGTAAGTAGCATTCTCCTTGATTGCAATAGCTTGCCAATCAATCACACATGTTGGATCTGGATGATACTTTCTAAGCATAGACACGTGAAATACATCATGCACTAGGTCTAAACTAGACGGTAGTTGCAATCTGTAAGTCACTTCATCTATCCATTCAGAAATCTCAAACGGTCCCATAAATCTCGGTGCTAACTTACCTTTCTTGCCAAATATGAATACTCTCTTGGTTAGGACACTTTGAGAAATACCCAATCGCCAAGCATGAACTCTAGTTTTCTTCTTCTTGTATCCGCATATTTCTTTTTTCAATCTTGAGCTATGGTAAGTCTTTCTCTAATGAGCTTGACCTTCTCCGTTGTTTCTGAAATTATTTCCGGTCCTAAGGAAATATTCACGTTCTCTTCGTTCCAACATAATGGTGATCTGCAAGGTCTTCTATACAATGCTTCTAATGGTGCCATGCCAATGCTTGCTTGATAAATATTGTTGTAAGAGAACTCCACGAGTGCTAAGTGGTTTTCCCAACCTCCCTTGAAGTCAAGTATGCCTGCTCTTAGTCTTCTAGTATTTGATTTACTCTCTTTGTTTGTCTATCGGTTTGAGGATGGAATGCTGCACTGAAGTTCAATTGCATTCCCAAAGCTTTGTGTAAGCTTTCCCAAAACCTTGATTTGAATTGTGAACCTCGATTTGAAACGATTGTGATAGGTACTCCATGTAGTCAGATGATTTTCTTCATATATAGCCTTGCTAATCGCCCATGTTCATTGAAGTATTTGCTGATAAAAAGTTAATTGATTTGGTCAATCTGTCCACAATTACCTAAACCATATCATGATTTTTACGAGTCTTAGGTAGTCCCATAACGAAGTCCATTAAGATGTGTTCCCACTTCCATTCTCCAATCGGTAGAGGTTGCAAGATTCCCAGTAGATTTTGATGTTCAACCTTCACTTGTTGACAAACCATGCACTTCTTCACAAATTCTTCAATGTCGATCTCCATCCATCTCTACCAATAATTTCTTTGCAAATCATAGTACATCTTTATTCTTCCGGGATGAATAGAATATCGAGATCTGTGAGCTTCGTCCAGAATTTCTCTCTTCAAGTCTTCATTGTGTTGTACACAAAGTATTCCTTTCAATATTATGCTTCTGTCTTCCTCCTTTGTCCACTATGATTTTTCTGCATCTTTGGCTGAGTCTTGCATCCATGTTTCCTTCGCTTGTAGTTCAATGATTCTACTCTTTAATGACGGCTTTGTATGGATGTGGCACACCCTTCCTCCTTGCTATTCTTCAAGAACTTTGACTCCCCATTTTGTAAGTTCTTTGTACATCAGTCACTCTTGAATCAACATAAATGCTACGATATTTCTAGGCTTCATGCTTAGTGCATCAGCAACAACATTAGCTTTGCTCGGATTGTAATGAAAAATTATAGTTATTGACCAGTTCCATCCATCTTCTTTGACGCATGTTCAGGTCCTTTTGTGAGAATAAATACTTCAAGTTTTTGTGATCAGAAAACACTTCAAAGGTCTCTCCAAATAGATGATGTCGCCAGATGTTTCGAGCAAATATAACGACTTCCAACTCTAAGTCGTGAGTAGGATAGTTCCTCTCATGAATTTTGAGTTGTCTTGAAGCATACGCCACCACCTTTGCTTCTTGCATTAGAACACAACCCAGTCCCGATAAAGATGTGTTCGCATAAATCATGAACGTCACACCACTTACAGGAATTGTTAATGTAGACACCCCAATTTGCACGAGTGACTTTCACTTGATATTGGCAGCTCTCGGAGGCTTGAACTTGGCTTTTTCCATCTCTCAATCATCTCTAAACCATCCCGAATCGTATTGCTAATTTTCTCTGAAAATCCCAAAATATGTGAAATGACCAAAATACCCCTAGTAGCCCCATCTAATCCATCTTAGCCCTAAATCCATTTTTAACCTCAAATTTGAATTCATGAGCCAAAATACTCTCCAATGAGTATAATTTTGGGCTAATTCGAAGTCTGTTGGAAAAATGACAGTTTTACCCCTAATCCGGTCATTTAGACCAAACAGTTAAATCCAAGGGTCAAAATATTTTACCAACATCAAATTTGGATTCCTCGTCGAAACACCTTTGAAACGACTTTGAGTTTGTGAAATTTCGAGTTCGGGGGCCAAATTGAGATAAAGGAAATATTTGTGAGAGATTTGATAAAAAAAAAAAAAATTTAGAAACCAGATCGCACAAGCGGCAATTGAGTTTTTTCTAAAAAAACAAAAAGGGAAAGAAAATAAGAAAGAAAGAAAAATATTAGAAATGGAAATTGGCAGTAGTTGCTGTGACCAGAATAGTAACCCGATCGCAGGAGCTGCTGCGATCAAATATCGGATGGTGGTTAAATCAGAAAAAATAAGGAGAGACGAAAAAAGAGAAAGGAGGAAAAATAGAAAGAATGATCTGAGGTTCTGTATTTAAAGGAGTATACTGCTCTTGAAGAAAAAGAAAAAAAAAAGAGGAGGGTTTTTTTACTAGTTGGAAGAACTCTTGAACGGATTTTCTCTTGTGTTCCCGTCACTCTCTCCGATGACGTAAAATCTGCAATCGTCGTCCTAATCCCTTCACCTTTGGTTTTCATTTCTCTCTCGCAGAGTTCTTTTGCTCGGCTTTTGAGTTCTTGCTGTTCGGCCTGCAACTCATCTCTCTCGCCTCTCTAATCTGTTTCACGTCTTCTACTTCATATGTCCAACCAAGATCCAAACGCCAACTAAGTCCAGCAACAGGGCTGTTAAGAATGAATTTCGACCACAGGTACATCCATAATAGATTTGTTTATTTGAAATTTGCCCTACTTTATTATTTATTTTTCTTTAGATGAATGTGGGTTCGTTTTTTTGTTATTCTTTAATGTTACGTTCAGATTCCTAGATTCCTATACACTGCCATGAATTTTAAAATCAATGTAGGTTTATTTATTTTTTATATTTTTAATTTCTCTTATTTTATTATTTCTTCTTCTGGACGAACATGGGTTTATTTTATTTTATTCTTATGATTGGATATGTTAATTTAATATTAAAATAAACATACAAGTGGACGAATGTGGGTTTATTTTTATTTGTTTATTTATTTCCTTTAGTTCATGTTCAAATCATTGTGTTAACCTGATTTCAAAATATACATGTAATTTTGTTAAGTCTTTTTGCTCACCCATTACAATTCCATTGGTTAATCTTTTTTGCTTAATTATGTACATAGGAATCTTTATAATGTGAGTATATTTTATTTGGTCAAATATTTGTAAACTAGGTAACCAGTTAAACTGGGAAAGAACGGGTGCCTAACACCTTCTCGTTCCCTCAAATAAACCTGAAATCTGGTTAGACCATTGCTTATTTAATTTTTGATCTATTTTTGGGAATAACTGACATATCACGGGTGACCATTCACACCCGAACTCAATGAATGGTGGCGACTCCATATTTACCCGATCGACCTAAGGTCCACCCGACCGTGGGGTGATCACTGTTAACACTGGTGCTGTTGTTAACTCTTCCTTAAGTTCTGAAAAAGCTATTCGACATGCCTCGTCTCAAACGAACTTTACTTCCGTGTGAGCTTTGTCAATGGTGTTGCTATACGAGAGAATCCTTCAATAAATCGCCGATAATAACCCGACAATCCAAGAAAACTGTGAACTTCCAATACGTTCTTGGGCTGTCCCCAATTTAGTACCGCTTCAACCTTGTCCGAGTCCACCGTAACTCCATCCTTAAACACTACATGTCCTAGGAATTTTACT
The DNA here is from genome assembly GCA_031762675.1 of Pachysandra terminalis. NCBI lineage: Eukaryota > Viridiplantae > Streptophyta > Magnoliopsida > Buxales > Buxaceae > Pachysandra > Pachysandra terminalis. The sequence goes on along the minus strand of JAUPMG010290151.1, from coordinate 5,701 downwards.
TCTTCTTTCCAGAAATCATACTTAGAGAGTTTAGCATATAATTGATGATCTATTAAAGTCTGTAAGATAATTTTAAGATGCTCTTCATGCTCTTCTTCGGTTTTAGAGAAAACTAGAATATCGTCAACAAATACCACTAGAAAATTTGTAATACGGTCTAAAAATTTGTTGCATCATGTCCATAAATGAAGCTGGTGCATTAGTCAAACCAAATGGCATGACTACGAACTCGAAGTGTTCATATCTTGTTCAGAAAGTTGTTTTCAGAATGTCCTCTTCCTTGATTCGCAATTGATGGTAGCCCGATCTGATATTGATCTTTGAGAAGTATCTTGCACCTTTCAATTGATCAAACAATTCTTTGATTCTTGGCAATGAGTACTTGTTTTCACTGTTACTTAGTTCAGCTTTCGGTAATCGATGCATAGCCTTAGTGATCCGTCCTTTTCACGAACAAAACCGGTGCTCCCTATGGCGATGAACTTGGTCTTATGAATTGTAAAGCAAGAAACTCATCTAATTGAACTCTTAGCTCTTTCAATTAAGTAGGTGCCATACGGTATGTCGGTAATGCAATAGGATTTGCACCCGCAGTCAAATTAATACGAAATTTGATTTTCCTCTTGGGAGGTAATCCTGGTATGTCTTGACAGACTTCCAAACTGACACATTATAGGAATTAGCTCCTAACTATCCTTCTCCTTAATTGACCATAAATCTAAATATGTCAAGTGATTAGGCACTTCAGATTTAGATTCTCACACCTTCACTATGTTACCTTCCGGTGACATAAAAGATAAAATTCGGTTCTGGTAGTCTATCTGCACATGATATGCAACTAGTCAATCTATACCCAAAACCACATCAAACTCCTTCATGTTTAGCACAATTAGGTCAATCAGTAATGTGGACTCACCTACCATTACTAAGAAACACTCACACACCATCCCTAAGTATGCTGAACCTCCAACAAGATTCACCACAACTAAACTCTTCTCTAACTCTTCAAAGGTAAAACCAAACAGTCTACTAGTGAATGAGCTATAAAAGAATATGATGCTCCCGTATCAAATAAAACTCTTGTTGAAACATGAGAGATTCGAATAGTACCTTCCATCACTTCGCCTTGTTGCTGTTGCTCCAAAGCATAGATCTTCCCTTGTTGATGTTCTTGCAATTGTGGCACTCTGTTCTTTGTCTCTTTTGGTGGTTGTGGTTGCTATATAGGCTTCTGATTTTGCTGATAATGGGGCTTAGTCACAAGTTGTTGTTGTCCTTGGAAATAATTCTGCTGCTGGTTCCTTGGAAACCGACATTCCCTTTGATGATATCCTATCATTCCCCAGTTAAAACACCTCATGCTTGCAGTTTCAAAGCCTTGAGTGTTCCTCAGTCCTTGTGTCCTTTGCTTTTTTTTGTTGATCGACTTGATTTTGGTTGCTTCTGAAATTTTCGGTTCGAGTGTTGTTCCTTCCCATCCTATTGTCTTGGATCTTCCTGAATTCTTGCATATCTTTCTCCACTTTATGAGCGCAATCAACCACCTTGTGATATTCAGTGAATTTTTGCACAATTAGTCTACTTTTGATGCTAGGCCTTAGTCCATTTTCGAACCTAAAAGCCTTATTCTCTTCCTCATCAACTGCATACGTGGCAAATTGTGATAATGTCATGAACTTTGCCGCGTACTCTGGTACGATCATGGATCCTTGTTCTAATACCATGAATTTCAACCCTTTTCCTTTTTAATAGTTCTAGGAAAATATTTCAAGTAAAATGTCACTTTGAAATTAGTCAAATTTTGAATTTGCATTATCTCCAAGGTAGCCTTCCACCACCTCATCGCTTTAGCTTCCAACATGAATACGGTAAATCGAACCATCTCGTGCTCCTCTATCTCCATAACTTCGAAGACGTGTTCCAAAGAGTCAATCCATGCTTGTGCTTCTATCGGATTGGTTGTTCCTTTGAAAACAGCAGGTCCAAGCTTCTTAAGCTTCTCAATACTACGAGTATTTCTTTGTGCATCAGATTGTGGTGGCATCGATTGAGTTTAAGCTTGCGATTGTCTCATCATTGAAGTCATCTCTCCCAATGCTTGGTAAACTCCAGCGAATTGGGGATTTTGATTATCCTCATCAGCCCCTCCCGATGAGCTTGTACCACCATTACCTCTTCTTCCACCAGCCATTCTAAAATTAGGATGATTAGCAATCTGTGTAAAGAAGAAAGAAAAAATATACTCATATGTAATTTATCACACAAGTGTTAGTGGTAAACAGTTGGCACACAAAAACTTTTGGAATTGATTGAAAACATAAAACTTAGGCTTTAATACCAACTTTATCACATCCGAAACGTAGAGATCTCATTGGAGTCCTTATAGATTTGAAATATAATTCTCACCCCATTCCACATGAGAGTGGTAGTCAATACATTGAAAAACGCATAGAATCCATTAAGATAATTATAAAACCTGGAAATAAGATATCTTGAAAAATAATTCATTACATCAAACAGCGGAAATAAACTACTCTTAGTCTCATGCTTCAATCAAACCTATCAATTACTGAAAATTCAACGTAGCTAGTGCGAACAACAAACTAAAGCATAAAAGCCAAAAAACCCTACTACAAAATCTACTATAATCATCAATCCATGTTCTCATTAAAAACAGTAGCTTCATCATAAGCTTGTCCTCCGTCTTGATCATTATAAGCCAGTTGTTCTTCATCTATAGATCCTGAAATATGGTTGCTTGAAAGCGTAAGCTACACTTAGCTTGTAAGTAAACAAAACAGAACAATATCTAAGAATGAAATAGGGATACATCAACTATTCATTGGTATTCTCAAGGACAAAAACATAATGTTAGTATGCCAAAAAATATATGTAGTGATGTGCAATGCAATATGATATGCTAGTGCAATTATTAAGGAATGCAATGCATGCTCATGCAACAAGATATATAATCACCATATGTAATTCAAGCACAATCATATGGATGCAATATGCATGATATTTGGCATTCGAATAGTGTATCTCCCACACCTGATCACCCAACTACCCAAGATGAAAATCATCCCTCGAATACACGGCCATGATAGCAGATTATTCTACATGCGCACCATAGTTTCTAGAGGCTGCAACCTAATGGGCACAATCCCCACTCTTATTTTCGATCACGGGATGTATACCAAGGCATAACCCACCAGTGAAATTCCTTTTTGCACCATACATTACTCGAGCTACTAATAGAATTTCACTCGACATCTGTCCATAAAACAAGATGTAAAGGTTCGTCTTTTAGGATAGCTAGTCCCTCAGCACATGCAAATCAGTCCATTCGGGACTTCCTCACCAATATTGTAAATTCCTGATTACAATACCTCTCATTATATCCATAGATTCCAGAAATATGGAATTATGGGGTCAAGTCAAGGCATTAGACCCATATCAAGGTCTAGATGCTCCATATGCATATGCTGTGCAAAGTGAATTATGCAATTAACTATGCACACAATTGTGTATATGAACATGTATAATTAAATCAAATAAAAATGATCATAACATGCTTTCAGATGATAAGAATACAAGTCAAAATTTCATATGTTGGACAAACACATCAACAGTCTCCTCAGTAGGTAATTTATGCCAAATGTGTATATATATATATATATATATATATAAATATATCAAATTCTAACACCACAAATATTCTCAATAAGTTATTTTAAACATGCTAGTAAACTTTCATATCAACTGGAGAACTTTCAAAACTAGCGGTATGCTGCGACCCCTCCCGTTAGTCTGTCGACAGGGTCGCGGCAGCCTAGCGGTATGACGCCGATCCCTGGGCAAGGCTAACCAGAGAGCCAAAGTTAAAAACACAGATGGTTGACAACCTAGTAGTATCCCGCCCTCTACCTCGACAACTTGGCCAAAAAAAAAAAGCCTCTTTGGTTGTTGGCAAGGATAGCGGTATACCGTTAGTCTATCGACGCCACCCAGAAGAGTCAGCGGTAGACTAGTGGTATGCTGCTAGTCTATCGACGCTTGGGGAAAACCCCAGAAACTCAAAAAAATACCATTATTTATTTTTAAAACAATTTAAATTCATCAAAAACTCTACATGGAATTAAAGTCTAAATAAAACCTATAATTTAAATCACAAACAACACACCTAGCTTACCTTGATCCTTGTATGGTATCCAAACCTAGAAAATGTTAACTTGATCATGTTTGATTGAGTAGAAGAGTAGACTTTAGAGAGATGCTATGTCATACTCAAGGAATATGACATACACACCAATTTCATATCGAAAATAGAGTTTGTTTGAGCACTTACCTCGATTTGTCAATGGTGTTGAGTAGAACGCTGCCTTCTTCTTCCTCTTCAAAGTATGAACTTCTGCAATTCCTTCAAACTCCAAGCTTCTCCAAGTTGTAGAGCTGATGTACCTCTTCTCATCTCTCTTCTATTCTCTTAGAATGTGATTCACATGTCCAAGTCTAGTTGTTTTGTAGTTTTTTGTTTTTAGTTTCCATTAGCCGAGGAGTCTTTATTAGTTTAGACTTAGTATTAATTTTCTACCCTTAGATTAGATTAATCTAGTCCTTATCTAATCTCAACCATTGAATTAAATGTCCTAGTCTTAGTTGAACTATTATTAATTCCTATCTAACTTGAAACCTTATTAGATTAGAATTAGATTTAATTTCTTATTAAATCTCAGCCATTAAATTAGATTAAGAGTTCCTACAAAATCCTAGCCACGCATTATAACTTACGAGAGTTATGATTGTGTGTGATGCACTTAGCTTCCTATAGAACAACACACCAATCACAATGAGTCAAATTCAAACATAGTAGCTAATTTACTAAAATTTTAAATCATTCCCTATATTTCTAGTTAATTACACATTAATCTCTGTGAATTAGTTTGGGTTGTTACACGAAGGCTTGCTCGGCTAGTCTTCCGTTGGTCTATAGTTTACCGAAGGATTGCTTCGGTTAACCGATCAACCCTATTCAGCTAAATCTGGGTTTTACAAAATCCAATTTTTTTATCCCGATTTAAACCTACTCTAGTGAACTTTGATCCATCATTGTTTAGGTGTTATAAAACAATAATAATCACCATAAAACAATGATGATCACAATGTATGGTTTTACAAACGATCATCGATGCAACTATGCATTGTATGTGTTGTTTTCTGTAAAACAACAAGTAGGTTGCTTCTTAGATGAGGTTTCTCGATATACCTTAGTCCAATGAAAACGAATCACGACGGCTCTAATATCAATGAAGGTTTTATACGAATCGGATCACGTACCTCTTTACACATGAACCGAGATCTGCAGTGGAGGATCTCTATCAAACCGGATGCCATTCCACGTTGGTGTATATGTGATTACTATAACCACACAAGGATGCCCACACTCAATCAACCTAGGGTTGTGGTATGGAATCCTAAAAGCAACTCTAGGCTCTCGTTAGGAAGGTAGAGATGATGAGAGAGAGAGATATATTCAGAGCAGTAACTAATGATTTCTTCCTTAATAAAATTATTCTAACAAAATTAACAATATAAACCAAAAGCCAGTCCCTGGCAACGACGCCAAAAATTGATGTGTCAATAATAATTAACCACTCGTAATAAGACGAATCCTTGTAGATCGGGCTATTTTGAGGGTGTC
>JAUPMG010290140.1:0-17622 GCA_031762675.1 Pachysandra terminalis | reverse complement strand
GCTTAAATTTGGGGACTCTATTGAGATTTTCATGTTTAGGATGTGGCACGTATGTGGACAACAAGGTCTTCTAAAGACAGATGTTTCTTCTTATTTTTTAAAGAATTCTTGCAGTCTTTCCATGATGGTGGCAGTTTCTCTATAAGAGATGCTGCCTGGAAAGTCTCATCAATCATCATTCCCTCAGTATGAATTTTATGAATAAGATTCAAATACTCATGTACCTAATCCATAATAGGTTTTTCATCTATCATCTTGAAGTCCAAAAATCTCCCAACCACATACTTCTTACTACCAGCATCTTCCTTAACATATTTCTTTTTTAATGCATCCCAAACCTGTCTAGTAGTCTTATAAGTGCAGTAAACATCAAACAGAGAATTGGACAATGTATTCAACATATGCCCATGACAAATATGATCATTTTTATCATATATAGATGCATCAAAAGAACGAGCAGGTTTGAAAGTATTGTCAAGCCCCGAATCCGAGATATGTAATCTCGAGGATTTCCAAGGGAATGATCTTCGAATACAAGCCATGGATGCTGCCAAACTAATCAATCAATAGGCCGTGGTTCAACAGTGTAAACTAAAATCAGCGGAAGTCTCATAAAAGTTAAACCATTAACTGAATCCAACTAATATAAAATCCAACCATAAAATAAAGAGGTTACAATATTCATGCCCTCATGGGTCAAAACATAAACATTAAACAACGTTCAAAGTAGAAAATACATAAAGTCTTGAGTTCCCATCCAACTAGGAATCTCCTTTCTAAGTCCATTCTTACTCAAGAGGTTCGCCTGTTTCAACATATGGGTGAGCTTGGAGGCACAATAGGAAAAATCCAGAGCAACTATAATAGCTATTTTCATAATCATATAATAAATCATGTTAAATTCATGCAAGATTCACCAAACATTTACAACCTTAATCATATAATCATTACAACTATAATATAGAATCCACAAGTCATAATTCATCTCATTGTCATGTCAATGTAATCACTCATATACCATTACAGTTAGAATTATGCTTAACTTATTCAAACATCAATTCCCTCATGAACTCTATCATAATACAGACACAAACACAACCTGAATAGAGACCTATGTCCTCATGAACTCTGTCATCATACACATCATCTCACAATGCTACCAAATCCCATGGTTCCGTTTATACAGTAGTAGTCCTCCTTTTCACTTACCATACAATTCCCACACAAAAAGTCAATCACAAACCATAAATCACACTATAACTCAAGTAGCAATCACACATAACACCACAATCAATCCGTAGTCACACAACACACCACAATCAATTCATAATCACACATCAATCAATGCAATTCATGCAGATGAATACGATGAGCACATATATGATGATTCAACGCTCCCAAACAAGAATGCAATGCAATATGAAGTTCTGACGCAATGCATATGATGAGATGAAATGATGCAAGGAATGCAGAGAGGTGTTAGGCCAAGCCTAACCATAAAATCAATCCCACATTTCCTTTAGGAAACTCTATCCCAGGAATGTGCTCAATCAATCACATCAATCCATCTTATCTAAAGAGTACTGGAAATCTCATTATCCATTTCTTTTAGGGGATTCTGACCCTAGGTAGAAAATGCCACCATCTTTCCATTTTAGGGATAATTCCCATGGTAGAACGTCACCCCGTTTCCATTTCCTTTTAGGGGCAAATACCCAAGGTAGCAAATCCACCCTCTATCCTTTTTGGAGATAATACCCATGTAGAAAGCCACCCCCACACAATCACACAGTGAGCTCATCTAAAGTCACTCTCAAACATTCATTACTAGTGAATGCATCTAGCGTCACTTACAAACACATCACAGTTCACAAACACTTCACAGTTCACAGGGCTCATATAGGACTCGCTTACCATATTTCAACAAATTATCATGCTTTGACTTTCATTCATCCCAACATAATACAATATACCCTATAACATGTTATAACTCTTTAGAAACTCATCGTACATCATAACACACCATTCACGGTCATAGCATATAGCAAACTAGGTAAGTAGTACCTTTTGTTGCACAAAATCTTCCACACACATTTTGCACATACACCAACACCACATACAACACAACATTACCAAAACCAAGATGTTAACAAAAATTGGGACAAAGGGGAGCTTGGATGGTGGCTCGGTGGGACCGAGAGTCTTGCTGAGGAGCTCGGTGGGTAGGCTCGGCACCTACTAAAGCTCGGCGGGAAAGGCAGAAAGTTTAGGGGGCTCTGCACCTACCGAGGGTCCTCTCCAGCCCAAACTTTCCAGATTTTATAGGGCTTCGTGCCCAACTTCACACATTTCTCATACAAAACTCATGGATTATGCTACCATTCGTCAATCTAACATGTTATACACAAAATCTAAGATCTAAACATTTATTCACATGTAAGATCCAACACAAACTCATGATTCAAAACTCACATAATCATGTTATCATCTCAAAGTACATAAATCAATATAAGCATGGTTCAATTACACATTCTTCATGCAAAATAAGAAATCTAGATGCTCATCCTAAGAAGTTATCATAATCCTACAAAAATAATTACCGTATAGGAACTATGGAAGATCCCTTCCTCTTTTCCTAAGCTTTTTCTATAAATCTTCAGTACCTTGGATCACCCATCGATTGTCACGTCCCGAATCCGAGATATATGTTCTCGAGGATTATCAAGGGAATGACCTTCGGATCCAAACAATGCATGCGGCCAAACTAATACAACCAACTCGTGGTTCAACAGACCAAACTAAAATCTGTGGAAGTCTCATGAAATTTAAACAAAAACATTTAACCAAAATTCAACAATCATAAACAAAATCCAATCAAATCAATAAATACATTTTTACTTCTCACTAGGGGTCAAAGAAGAAACTAATAAATCTGTAAAATTTCAACAGCAACTCCTAGTCCTTAAAGTTCCCATAGTCTTATTCACAGCCTGCTAGTGTCTCCAGTCTTGGTTTCATCACCTTTATAGGGTTCCACCTGTGTCAACATAAGGGTGAGCTTGGAGGCTCAATAGGAAAAATCCAAAGCAACTACAACAGTTGTTTTCATAATCATAAAATGAGTCATGTTAATTCATTCAGTTCATTTCAACACTTTAGATCTTAGTCATGTAATCAATAAGTTAAGAAATCAAGATTATCACAAACATGTCATTCTACTTATTTACTCATTATCACTATTTCGACATAAATATCACAATCATAGTTCATCTTAAGTCATGTTAATGTTCTCACTCATACAACATTACATTTATAATCATGCTCACTTTATTCAACTATCAGAATCCTTATGAACTCTATCATGTCATATACACAAACACAATATGAATACATGCTATGCCCTTATGAACTCTGTCATGGTACATGCATAATCACAATCTGAATTGATACCATGTCCTCATGAACTCTGTCATGATACATATCCACTCCCAAGGCTACTAACTCTCATGCCACCTTCTACACAGTAACAGTCCTCATGTTCCCTTATCATACCATTCACACACACAATCAATCACAACCATAAAGTATACTACAACTCAAGTATCACATCACACATCACCTCATACTTTAATCCACAACCACATAGTACACCAATATCACTCCATAATCATACATCACACCATACTTAGTCCACATGCGCAGTCCACAAGCGCACAACACACCAATATCAATCCACAATCTGCCATCAATCAATGCAATATATGCAGATGAATGCTATGAGCACACAGATGATGAAACAAGCACACAAGATAGGGCAACCCTCACTTGAAGCTTGTTTTTCTTGACGAGTTGAGGCGGATCCCTTTCAATCTTGGCAATACGAGATTTCAACCAGTCAATTTTGAAGCCCATGTTTTCGATGTCGAGAACTTTCTTCTTCCAGCCTTGAAGTCTCTCATTAGTAAGGGAACCCAATGTTACTTCAAATATAGACTTTAACAGAGTGCAAAGTTCCATGTAAACGACGCTTCTTACCCACAAAGAAGTAATGGAGGTATCATCATAGATATCTCCATAAAGATTGAAGATCACCTCCATCCACCCTATTAGATCTTCAGGAATGAAATTGCTCTCGAACACCATAATTTGTTGATTGAAATGCTCAACTTTCTGTTTCTTCAATTTTGGAGGATCAATGGAAGCTGGAGTAACATCTGAGGATTGAAGAGGAACAGCAAATCACCCTCGATATCGGTAGCCGATTGCACTTCCTCTTGCTTCTTTACGTCAGCCTCTCAGGATTGCTTTGTGACATTTGAGATGGGAGACAAAGGAATATTTTCTTCAGAAGGAGGAGGAGGAGGAATCTCTGCTTCTACAACAGCTTGGGATTTTTCCATATCAGTAGGCTTTGCTGGAGTTTCAAGAATGTCTGCGGTTGTCTCAGAAGGAAGGATGACTTCAATGACCACATAAGTAGTAGAGAGAGCGGATAAGTCAGGCAAGATCCCAGCATCGGTGCCCTCTTCAAGAATTGATGATTCGTTTACTATTGGGGATGACTCCTCAATTTCGGGCTCGACTGCTGGGGGCTTCACCACCGAATCCGTATCTTGATCTGCTATGATAGCGACTCCGGTGTCATATCCTCCATTATCCTCCTTTGTCTCTACTCCTTTTTCTCTGCTTATTGGATTTCGGGAATTGGCCTCAGCGTTAACCACAACTGCTACTTCAGTTTCATCAACTTCGGCATCCCAAAAATCACTTTCAGAACTAGCCTCATCAATTACCTCCAGCTCTTCAAAATCCTCAGAAGAACCCAAAAATTCATCAACCTTCCCAATCTTGTTGTGCGCGTTGATCCAGGCCTTGGTCTCGCTCAGTCCTTCATCATCACTCGCTGAAGGCTCAGAGTTGGATGTAATGGCAACAGAATCTGTATCAAACTTTTTTGCTTTCTCCTCTCCCCTATTCTCAGCCCGGTAAGACACCAGCTCATTGATAATGTCATCGAAGCTCATATTGGATATGTTCGAGAGAGTGTCGGCATCAGGCCTGTGTAGATCTTCTAAGCCTCAAAATCATTTCCATGGGGTCCAAATCGCGCCTAGCTTGAGACCGGGTTTCAGAAGGCCTCAGTGTTTTCCTTTTCCTTATTCTTCTTATGCTTCTCTGAAGGACCTGATTGAGAGGACAAAATGTTAAAAGGCGAAGGAATTTCATGTCATACACAGCTATTGTTGAGGAAACACTAAGAAATTACCTGTGAGGGGAAGATTATTTGCTTTAGGAGGAGGCAACAAAGACTCAGTAATCCTTTCAAGAAGAAAATCCTTCCCTTATCAATTAATAAAGTCTTTTCAACAAATTTTAATGAATGAGAGGGAAAGAATTAAAAGCGCATTAAAGAGACCATACCTTCTTTATATTCTTCTTTCTTTTGGAACCCGATGCTCGGGAGGAAGGGGAGGGATTAGCAGACTTATCCCTTGAACCAGGAACATCGGCTTCACCTTCCCGAGGAATGTATGACCGCAACACAAAGCTGGTATGGAGAGGTTGAGGATTCGGTCTCGAAACACCTTTCGAGCGGTGACCCACTTGCTTCAATCGATTATCCCGTTGGGTAATCTCGAGCTGTGTCTACTCAGCCTCGGATTCCTTGAAACGGCAGATTTCCCCGAGGAATTCTTGCCAATAGCTCAGCCACTTGCTTGAAGCTTTCCCTTCTCTTGTCTTAGGGACCGCTGTCACGGCTTCCCAAGAATCGATGTATTTAAATCCTCCTTCCAAGAGAAAGCTCTTGGCTATGATCTTCAGATCCGATGCTTTCTTCAGAGACACCCTCGGAGCTTGTGGTCAAAACTAAATTGGTGCATCACCCTATTGGGGTTGTAACTCATGTTGTTGAGGATGTTTTCCTCAACCCTACCAAGGACATACTTTTGGTGAAGAATCACCAAATACGTCCGACATTCGGGAGATAGTATCGACCAAGCAGATACCTCACATGTTTGACCCTCGAAATTGGTTCTGAATGGCTGATCAATCCCTCCAATAACCCGAGTATAAGGTCTGATCATGAAGTGATCTTCAGTGTCTAGCATAAGTTCCAAACTACATTTTGCTAGAGGAGCTTCTCCAGACCAAAACGCTGCCCGAGGGTGCGGCCCGCTCGCAGAATGTACCTTCGAGCCTTTAGAGATCTTGACTGGGGCATAAGCCGGATACCGTTCAAAGAGGAACATCTGAAGGAACCCGCATCCACCAAAGTCTCGATTAGCCTTTGACCTCGAGAACGAGCTTGGTTGGAAGTAGAAGATCGCAGTTCTCGTACAAGTTCCCTAGGAGGAGAGGAGCAAGACGAACCGATATCCTCTGAGCCATCTTGATGGCCAGAGGGAATAACTGCTCATTTACCTTGTCATTGGGGTAACCCTCCAAGACAAAATGAGATAACCATAGGCTAATAAAAGCCTCGAGTATGGCAGTGCTATTTCGACCTTCGTCCTCGATTATTTCCATTACATTGGAGCCACGAATCAAATTCTCTTCTCTCTAGAAGAATCGAATCCAACCTGACATTGTCCTCCGAGAACCGTGGTTCGAACCCTTGCTCTCACTTTTCTTGCTTTTATTCTTTATAACGGAAGGCTTCGAAGACACCCACATACCGTCATGAAGAAGGTCTTCAATTGCCTTCTCTTCACGAGATAGTTTGATTGATGCCGGGCTCTGAGAATCGAGCACCGGCAAACAGCAAAGGACTTCAACATCTTCAAGAGTCGGGATAATCTCCCCGAATGCCATCATGAACGTGTGGGATGGAGGATTCCACCTCATCACCAATTTCAACAGATCATTGTTATCTCAGGAAATCTCCACGAGAGACACCCGGATGGCATTATAGATACCGGTCTTCTTCAACTTCTCCTTATAAACAGGGTTTGACAACATGAATCAGCACCAAGTTGCCTAGCCCGAGGGCAACCCCAAATGGGACTTGAAACTCACCTTAGAAACGGGGTAATCACCCCGAAACACTCTGAAATAGGGAGTCGTCTGATAACGCTTTCTCCCTCCAAGGCTTCATCAAAGTTGAGATAGGGGGTCTGAATCTCTCCTTCCTCCATTTGAATCGGAGGGGTCCAATGGTTGACTTGAGTCCGGAAACTGGAAGAGAGTTGCAGAGGAGAGGGACTTCGTGCCTTCTTCATAGCCTTTCCTTGTGATTTCAAGGACGCCATTCTTCAAAACAATAAGAAAAGAAGGGAATACCTGAAAGAAACGCTAAAGCAAGCAATACACAGAAATTCTGGTTACAGAGGGGGGAAAGGAAGAAGGAAGAAGGAAGAAGGAAGAGGAAAGTAGAGCAACAAAGGTAAGCCCTGAAATGCTGCCCTTCCTTTTTATAAACTCCACGCAATCATGAAACCCGCCTGGGAATCCCCGATAGTGGTTTCGGGACTATCAAGCCTTAGAGTCTCTTCAGGGCATGCCTTTTAAGAGGCTGTACCCAGAAGTCAGAAGGCACATGCAACTTCAAGAATCAGGATAGACTGAAGTGTCTGATCCCCAATATTAGATAGAGATAAATTGATCCTACTCCGAGTTCGAGTAAAGATTTAATGGTCTAACCTCAGGACCGGTTAGAGACAACTTGATCCTTTTCCAAATCAGGACATACTAAAGTGTCTGATCCCATCCTACTCCGAGTCAGAGTAAAGACTTAATGGTCAAACCTCGGGACCGGTTAGAGATAACTTGATACTATTCCAAATCAGGACAGACTGAAGTGTTTGATCCCCAATATCGGATAGAGAAAACTTGATCCTACTCCGAGTCCGAGTAAAGACTTAATGGTCCAACCTCGGGACCGGTTAGAGACAACTAGATCCTATTCCGAAGCAATATAGACTGAAGTGTCTGAGCCCCGATATTAGATAGAGACAACTTGATCCTTCTTCGAGTCCGAGTAAAGACCTAATGTTCTAACCTCGGGACCGGTTAGAGATAACTTGATCATATTCTGAATCAATACAGACTGAAGTGTCTAACCCCAGATATCGAATAGAGACAACTTGATCCTATTCTGTGTCTGAGAGAAGACTTAATGGTCTATCCTCAAGACCGGTTAGAGACAACTCGATCCTATCAAAACATACTAAAGTGTCAGATCTCAATATCGGATAAAGACGACTTGATTCACGTTATGTAGTGGTCACAATGGAAGCCCTTAGGTGTTAAAAGGTTATTCGGGAAGTGAAAATACTGCTCTAGTAGCATAGACTACCCTACACCCTGAGTCTCGAGTAAAGGGACCATCTCAAGGATAGTTATATCTCACGTGTAAGAACACCCAAGATCACATGTCGAGTCATGTTACAACATTAAGTAATGACTTAACTCGATGTTATGAAGCGCCATACCCACAATCGGGTTATGATCACTTTGTCCAAGGAGTTATCCTTAGAAAATCTCACTCAGGGACAATGTCCGAAGATTCTTAAGTCATTTTGTATAATAAGACAAAGGGGGAGGGGGAAATCGAGACACCTAAAGGAATGGTGGCCCAGAGAGACGTTCCGTCAGACCCATAGCGATTGTTGGCAGTTGTTCAGACCCACACGGGCGATTTCACATCAAAGGGACTGAGCACAAGGCAGAGGTTGCTTGCACACTTGTATAAACTGATAAGTGACAGTCAACGTATGGGCGAGGACATGTGGAATCATCCTGACACGTCTAGCCCTCGATGACCGACACTTGTCACTTAGGCCATCTCCAAGAGTTTTGGTTATAAAAGCTCTCACTCTCATTGGAAAAGGGGGGGATTTTTTGATGCAATCTAGGATTCACTGAAAACCCTAGAACCGCTAACCTAAAAAAGCTTCTTTGTCATTGTGCTCTCTCTTTGAACTCATTCCTAGGGATCTCCGATTCCTTCCTTTTGTTCATCTTGACTTGACTTCAGAAAATACGGAAACCTCGTATTGGAATGGCCTTTAAGGTTTAGGCCATTACGAGACAGGCACTCAAACCCGTATTCCCTCATTGGTTAACCACTCAGGTAATGACATCTGTCATCTTGGGTCATTTTATTAATCTTGTTTGTTAACCGATTTTTGGGATCAACATTTGGTGACTCTATTGGGGGAACCTGTTGAGTTTCCCTTTTTATCATTTCTATGATTGTGACACTCAGGAAACCCATCATGCAAAAGCAACAAAATCCGGTTGGAGGTCAAGGTGTACCAGCTGCTGAGGAGCTGTTGGCTCTACGGCTTGGATTGCATCCGCCACCTCGCGTTGAGAGACCACCTAAACCGCATGAGCCTCTTCCCGAGGTCGCTTCGCAAATCAATCCCCTTGTTCCCGAGGCGTCTATTGCGGCTCTAGCTGAGGCAGTTCGAATGATTCAACAGTAGCTAGCGGCCTTGGTAGCTCAGCAAGCTACCGCTCACGAACCTGCTGTCTTGCAGCCACCCCCGATGCTGCCAAATCCAAGGGATGAAATAGCGGGACATGATGTTGATCCTGTAGTCAAGCCACCTACTCTTCAGCCTGTGTTACTACCCTTGATCCAAACATCACACTCCACTACTCCTCTTTTGCCAACAAGCCCAGAAAAGCCGTTTGCTACTTTAGTTGATGTTGAAGCCTTGTTGATGAAGTCTCACAACCGAGAGCCAGATTGGGCCAATAGTGATTTTCGCCCTCCTTATCCCATCTCGTTGCTACATAGGTCTTACCCTAAGGATTATGTTATCCCGAAATTTCATAAGGTCACCGGTCAAACCGGGAATGTGAAAGAATATATTAGTCGATTTATTGAAGCTCTAGGACCTTATGCCTCAGATTCCGATTTGCGTTTAAGGTAGTTCTCAAAATCCTTGTCAGAGAAGGCGTATACCTGGTATAACAACCTCGACCCGAGGTCTATTTATACTTGGGAAGATATGGATTGGGATCGGTCCAAACCCCAATCCCAAGCATGGTTTCACAAATCAGCCGATACCGGTCCGTACCGGCTGGTCCGGATCAAGATCGGACCATAGCAGTCCGGTTCCAACCCGTGCTACAAAGAATTGTATTGTCAGGTTACAGACCGGTGGATCGGCGACCGGTACCACCGGTCTGTGACCAGTTCCGACAGTCCGACAACTGGTCCCGCTGGTCAAGCAACCGATACTGCCGGTTCAGCAGCCGGACGATCGGTTCCACTGGTCCTATCGGTCTTGCTCCGGTCTGAATATTTTTTTACTTTTTATATTGTTTTTGCTTTCTGTACTAGATTCGGACCAGCCGGTACCAGTTCGAACCGGAACTAGATAAGATTGATCTGTTCTCCGATTCTGGTTTGTTAAACCATGATCCCAAGACTGGTCTGTCCCGATCCCGAGACTTTAAACCTTAATAACGTCAATTGATGGACCCTTTTTGCAGGCATTATGAGAGCTAGCTTGATTGCTGAAGTTGCAGATGGTTCATCTAATGGCCAAGAGGTATGGAAGCTCTCATTTAAGTAGGCCTGGATTCCTTTAAGCAAGGAGATTCTCCTTGTATAACTGTAACCACCTAAACCACCATACAATGAATCAACTTTGCTTACTAGATACACACATTAAACAGATGTATAGGTTCATCTATTTTCAGAATAAATCTTTGGGGTTTCTATTTTTCCTTCTGTTTTTTTTTTCCATCTAATATGTTTAAAGAAAAAATTTTCCATTTCTAGTTATGGAACTGTCGATTTTATATTCTATACTTTAAGCAAGGCTATTTGTTGTAAATTATTGAAATTTCAATGATATTTCTTTGAATATTGTTTAGGCCACATTTTCAAAAATATCACAAATGGACCAGATTTTACCATGTGGTATGAATTAGTCCACGACTTCACAAAAAAGGTCAATCATGGTCACGATTGAAGTGATTTCGATTGGAAAAAAGGTCAAAATGACTGTGATGAAAAATTAAGCATGGCTGGGATCGATCGGCCGTAGATCGACTGGCCACAATCGATGGTCGGTCGCATCACATTTCGATGGTAACTGTATCGACCGTGACCGAGGTCGGTCAAACGGTCGATCACTCGACCGAAGAAAGGTTGACCATGGTCAATGGTCAGCCATGTAAACCAAAGGAGGAATGACGTGGCATAAGATAAGAAGACATATGGCCGACATCTATAATAATCATTAAGTGCAGAGACGATGGGCAAGATGGTAAATAGTTGCCCATTAGAATAACTGAACCACATGAGAGAGAAAGTGGAGGTCAGTTATTAATTGCATGTGATAAGGGACATGTGGCATTAAGGCTTGAAAGTAGTTATGATAACTACTTTCACATGGCACATCATAAGATGACACATGGCATGCACACATGGAGGCTTCAATGTAGTTATGATAACTACCCATAATTACACATCCCAAAGAAGAGATATGGAGGTGGTAGTTATCTTAACCATCCTCATGTGGCACATCTTGAAGATGACACATGGCAATATCTTTTAAAGCTTCAAAATTAGTTTCTACAGCTACTTACATGTGGCGGGAGAAAAATTTCAATTCAAAGAGGCAACTAGCCTCAGAAACTATAAATACAAGTGCCCGGCAACAAAGAAAAGTCTCTTCAGCAAATCAACTCAACAACTACACATAGCTTTATCCCTGATCCTCAGTGATCACTATTAGCATTCTGCAAGGATCCTGCTGCACCTACTATGTCATCCAAACTAGTCAATCACGGGGGAATCCCAGTCAGACGTTCTTCAGAGCCCCTCTTGTCATTGCCTTGCATGCCGAGTTGTGCACTCGTGAAATAGGTTAATCACGTTCCACAATCGAAGCACAAGGACCATCCAGAGTTTTTTTGTGTATTCTTTACTTTAATTTTCTTCTTTCTAAGTTAGAAGGTTTACCTTCTAGGTTGTATGTTAACACTTTGTTCTAGTTTTTATATAAAAGTGTTGTTGATCGCGTAAAATCAGTTTCTCTGGATCAGCCATTGATCCTTTGAGATTGGAAGCCACATAATTGTCTGATTCACAATCGGTCATACATCGACCGATTTACTTTGATAATCAACTTACGCAGTTTAACTCACACAACCTGTCTTTCAGGTGAACTCTTAAGAGTTCTGGCACGCCCGCACCCACTTCGGCCTCACGACCGAGAGTGACATCATTCACGAACTGACCGGGAAGCAAGTTGGAGTTGGTTTTTTAGACCAACAAATATATAAATCATGTAAACGATGTGTTGTAGAAAAAGTTACTTTCTGTCTTTATTATTCTAGTTTATATAGAAATTACAATCAATACAACATTTCCATGATATCAACCTAATCAATGGGATTACAAATCTACTATTACCATGTGAGAATACTTTCTAATATACACAGATACACTTTCTATTTACAATCTGTAACTGTTAGAATTGGAAAGAGAAAATCTAGGAAATAATCATAGCCAATCTTTGGAGACGATATGAGAGATAATCTTCAGTGAATCTAAGTCACTCTATACAAATCGATGGACTGGTATTATTATTGTTAATACAACCCGCAAGGTGATGGGTCGTTGACGGGCCATTAGCTTGGACGTTAATTTTTGAAACCTGAGTGTAAATAATCCTTTGGTAAAGACGTCATCGACTTGATCTTCGGTGCATAGATATTGAACATCCAACTCTTTGCGAACCAATGTTTCACGAACATAATGATAGTCCACCTCTATATGTTTCGCTCTAGCATGAAACACAGGGTTAGAAGCAAGATAAACTGAATTAATGTTGTCACACCAGATGAGTGGGATAGATAAGAATAGGTGAAGATCCGGTAACTATGAAATTTCAGCTACCATATATGCAAGTTGATGGTATATAGCCTCTGTACTGGACCTTGATACAGTGGACTGCTTTTTAGTACTCTGGGAAATTGGATTATACCTAGGGTGTATACAAAAAACCCGTGTTGAATGTCTGTCATATGGATTTCCAACGTAGTCAGCATCAGAATAGGCCTCAAGACGAAGAGAACCAGATTGGAAGAACAAACCATGAACAAAAATACCTTTGTTATAACACAGTATGCGTTTGACAGCAGTCCAATGAAAGCTTGTTGGAGAGTGCATGAATTGAAAAACTTCGTTGACAGCATGCAATATCTAGATGCTTGAAGGTAAGATATTGGAGCGCCCCTACTATGTTACGAAATTTAGTGGGATCCGGAAGGGGAGTTCCATCATGAGGAATCAATTTCGGACCACGAGCTGCCAGAGAGGAGCATGGTCTAGCAGAGGTCATATTGGAATGCTTAAGGAGATCTAAGGCATACTTTGACTGAGTTAATGACAACCCCTATTGAGTGAATATAGCTTCAATACCCAAAAAATAGGATAACTGTCCAAAGTATTTCATGGAAAAATGTTTTCCAGGTTCGAAATCAGTTGAATAAGACGTGTCTTGTTGCTGCCGGTTATAAGAATGTCATCCACATAAAATAATAGGAACATAGTGACCCCTTTGCAATGATAAGTGAAGAGTGAATAATCGGCACTTGATTCGCCGGTTATAAGAATGTCATCCACATAAAATAATAGGAACATAGTGACCCCTCTGCAATGATAAGTGAAGAGTGAATAATCGGGACGAGATTCGCAGAACCCTAATTCTTGTAGATAGTCGGAAAACCATTGAACCAAGCACAAGGTGCTTATTTCAAGCCATAGAGAGAACGATATAAACAACATACATGATTAAGAAACATAGGATCTTCAAATCCACAAGGTTGACGCATGTAGAATGTTTCACTGAGATTACTGTGCAGAAAAACATTTTGGACATCAAGTTGGCAGATTAGCCACTTTTGATGAACAGCAAGAGCTAGTACAACTCGAATCGTAGTATGCTTGACAACCGGACTGAATGTCTCTGTATAATCAAGTCCCTCTTATAGAACCATTTTTTGGAGAGTACATTCATATTTGGAGACTGTTTGACAAGATACCAGGTCCCACACTTTTGAAGAGCATTACATTCAGCACCCATAGCAGATCTCCATTCTTGTTGACGGGTAGCTTGAGTAAAGCAAGATGGTTCAACCAATTAACTATCAGAAAAAAACGTTGGAGCATACTTGCGATTTGTTACCCGAATCCCATCTTTTCAACGAGTAGTCATAGCATGAACATATGTTGTGACCGTTGGAGATGGTTCTAGCAGGATATTAGTTGTGATAGGACTAGGTGAGGTGATGGTGGGGTTGGTGGGGGATGGCGAAGGAACGTGTACGGGTGAAGTAGGTTGTGGTTCATGATCATGTGTAGGTGTAGGAAGGGTAGATTTAGATGGGAGACTAGTGGAATCTGGTAGGGTTAGAGATGGTGCAGGTGCAAGAGGCTCAGTTGGGATGATCAAAGGGGCAGATGCTGTTGCTGGCAAGAGTGAGTTATCCACATGAGACTTGTAGGGAAAGCAGGTTTCATTAAATACAGCATGATGAGACAAGTATACCCGACCATTATCACGATCTAAACACCGGTATCCTTGATGATTTAGAGAATATCCCAGGAAAATGCATTGTTTGGACTGAAACTACAATTTATTTTGACTGTATGGACGAAGATAAGGAAAACAGGCACAACCAAAGGCTCGAAGAATGGTATAGTCTGGACGCCTTTGAAAGAGTTTTTCATATGGAGAAATATAGTTCAAAACTCTATTGGAGAGGCGGCTAATAAGATATACCGTTGTATTGTAGCCTCTACCCAATATTGAGAGGGCATGCTGGCTTGTGCCAACAGTGTAAGAGTCGTATCAACAATATGCCTATGCTTTCTTTCAGCAACACCATTTTTTTCTGGGGTACGAGGACAAGATAAACGATGAGAGATTCCATGATGATTTAAGAATCGTTGAAACTCATTGGAATGGATGGTATTTCCATACTCACCACCACCGTTAGTTTGTAATGATTTAATTTTGCATGAAAAAAGATTTTCAACATGAGATTTGAATTTAATAAAGTAATCAAAAGTTTCATGTTTGAAATGCATAAGATAGATCCAACAATACTTAGAATAATCATCAACAAATAAGACGTAATATTTTGAACCCTTTGTTGAAAAAAAAGTGGAAGTCCAAACATCGAAGTGAACCAATTCTAGAGTACAAGATGATAAAGAATCTGATGGCTGAAACGACTGTTGAGAGTACTTTTACCTAGAGGACACATATAAAAAAAAATCCTGATTTATCTTGGGAGGCAAATGATTTTGAAAGACAATATTTTGCAAAATAAAAGGAGCAGGATGGCCTAAATGATAATGCCAAACATGATGGGATGCACGAACGCCAACAAATGCAAAAGGTTGATAACCTTTATTTTGGAGACGACTAAGATTGAGAGGATAAAGACCATGCCACTCCAGCGTTGGAAAAGCATCTTCCCCATTGATTTGTCCTTCACACAAAACCATCAGAGTCAAACACAAAATAACATTGGTTATCTTTTGAAAATTGGTTAATCGATAATAAGTTGGCTGAAACTGAAGGACAGTTTAATATATTGTTCATGGTGAAGTTAGAAGATTTATGATGAAGTTGAGAAGAACCGACATGAGAGATTTGCAAACCTGAACCATTTCCAACAGTAACTTGATCCTTGCCAATATACTCATTGTGGATTGCCAGATTTGCAAGATCCGACGTAATGTGATTCGATGCACCACTATCAGTATACCGCGTTTGATCGCCTGGACTCGTGATTTGGGAAGCAACCATAATAACAAGACGTTTGGTGGGTACTCGTCCGTCATAAGATTGATCCATGCAATGACAACAGTTTATGGCCGAGTGTTTAGGACGACCACAAATCTGGCAAGGAGGTGGTCAATTTCCAAAGGGGGAATACCCCTTTCTTTGTGGAGTAAATTCATCTTCCTATTGTTCCTTTTCTTGTCGATTTGATGGAGGCCATTGATGAGTGGGTGTGCCTCGGCCACGACCACACATTCTATTTGTTGGTGCATAGAGTACAGTACGAGAAGGTTCAGTTGATACAGAGTTATGCTCTATAAGACACATTTCAGCGCAAAGCAATAAGATCATCTAGTGATATTGGAGTTACTCTGGCTGGTGTAGAGTTGACAACAATCTCATAGACAGGACCAATGTTGTTCATAATCACATAAATCAAATCATCTTCAGGAATAGGATGGTCTGCAATGGCCAAATTATCGGCAATATGAGTGATTTTATCGAAAAAATCAGAAATAGAAAGATCACCTCTTTTGGTGTTTTGAAGTTGCGTCTTTAGTTGAAGAATTCGAGTCAAGACTGAGATACATAGCGTCTTTCAAGAGATAGCCATACAGTCCAAGAAGTAGGCAGACGAGCTACTGTTGACAGCACCGTTGCCGTCAATGTTACATTGATCTAGCTTGGAATGGCTTGATCCTGTTGCATCCAGTCTATATAGCCTAGATTCGAAGTCGATTTTTCATCTTTATTGACCAAGTATTGTTTTGGACATGCTTTTGTCCCCATCAACAAAACTAAAAAAGTTTTTGCTCCTAAGAATCGGCAAGAATTGAACCAGCCATAAAACATAGTTGTTCTGATCAAGTTTGATTGAAAGCAAGTGAGAAATATTGGAAGAGTTAGGTACCACGACCTCAGATGATGAAGAAGCCATTTTCTTGAAAATCGAGAGTTTAAGAAAGGTTGATTAAAGTCGTGAGACAATGAGCTCTGATACCATAAAAGATGTGTTGCAGCAACGGTTACCTTCTGCCTTTGTTATTCCAATTTATATAGAGATTACAACCAGTATAACATTCCCATGATATCAGCCTAATCAATGAGATTATAAATCTACAATTACCATGTGAGAATACTTTCTAATATACGCATGTTCACTTTTTATTTACAACCTGTAACAATTAGAATTGCAAAGAGTGAATCTACGAAAGTTGGTCAATCTTTTGAGAGGATTTGGGAGATAATCTTCAGTGAATCTGAGTCGATTTATACAATCCATTGATTGATATTATTGTCGTTAATCCATGGTACAGTTGGATACTGGTGACGGTCTTGGGAATTTCATTTATTCATTAAAGTTTTGGATACTGTTAAATGACTGACATGACCGGGGGATGAAACTTTATCTATTATTCATTTTGATCATTTTTCTCACTGTTGATTTTGGTTAGTAGTTTGTCTGAGAGCTCTATTTGTTGGATGTTTTTGCCTATGTATATGGGTTGTGTTACAGAGGGAAGACTTTGACTAGATAGCCACCTCCTTTAAAACTCAAATATACTGCATGAGTTTCTTCCAGTTTTCGTCGTTAATTCATTTTGGTTGGTTACTAATTTCTGGGATTTCAAGTGTGATCTTAATATGGAAAAATATTAGTAAGCTTTAAAGCATAGGGGCTCTAATACATGGATATATCTGGCAATGAAAATTTTAATTACTTTTGGTTTCTTTTGGTAAAAAGTTAAACTAAATTACCATTCAAAGCATTGATAGGAATTAGGGGTGCAACTTGGGTCGGTTAAAACCGAAACCGAACCGATCCAAACCGACTTCGGTTCGGTTTGGGTTGGAT
>JAUPMG010290132.1:0-17622 GCA_031762675.1 Pachysandra terminalis | reverse complement strand
TATATAATAGTCTAGCATAAGTTATACGAAAAAAATCAAGGTAGGCAGGGTATAAGTATCTAACATGGAGTAATACACACATGAACCATGTCTAGGGAATGAGGACAACAAATATTACTAAAACATGCACACACTAAGGCATGACATCACACTCTAAGCATACATAATTATCTAAACATAAGGGAATATGATACAATCAATGCTAGCAGGATGCGTGCATCAAACATAAGGTAATACATGTGTTAACAAGTGAAGGAGATGGAGGCAATAAACAACACTAAACTCCCACATACATGGGTCAATCATCACATAGTAACACATGAGATCAAAGTCTGTACCTAGACATGCACAAAACAAGGATATGAGCTAATGGATGGGTGTGGGGCTTGTTTACACAAGTTTCCTAAGAAACTCGCACTACTAGGCTAACCCAAGATAGGCTAGACCTTAGGTATGAAGTGTCACATTTGGTTAGGCAAGACTATCAACACCAAAAACATGCTAGAACCACTAAGTTAGGGATATTACATGTGTTCAAGTTCTAACTCAACAAATGGACCAAAGGGGCTTCTCGGCTAGGTGCTCTGCGTACCCTCAGTGCGCCGAGAATTGTAAAGTGGCGCCAAATGGATTGAAACCTCGGGAACTGGTCCAGGTGGGTCTCATTAGGTCAAATCCATTACTAACTCAACTCTCAAAATATGGCTCGGCAGGGTCTTAGTGTGCCGAGATCTGGCTTGGTGAGGTCTCGGTGCACCAAGAAGAGGCTCGATGACATTTTCAGAACAATTAGAAATCCCAGTGGTGCTCGGCGGACTCTTCAGCTAGCCAAGGAGGTCGCCGAAGCTCGGGTCAAGGTATTTCTGGATGTAATTTCAGCCAAAGGTTGCTAACCACCTAAGGGAGCTTCAAAATGGTTTCCAGGTCAAGGGGATCAGTCTACACAAGGATCTACTGACTTCTCCGTAAATTCCAAACACTAGAAAACTAAAATCCAACGAATCGGTTCATTAGGTTTGTCTACAAGGGATGGGCTCTGAAAAGCACGGGGTTGGATCCCTAAAACATGGAATCTAACTACCAATTTCATGGGGGAAGGAAGAACACAATCAAACATGATCTTCACCCACGTTCATAACACCAAAATATGAATAAACACACAAACATTGAAAGAATACTCAACTTGGGGCGTTGCCGAGTTGCGTCCGAGGTTGCTCCTCCTTGCATCTGGGGATTTGGAGTTTCCCCCTTCTTCTCCAAGAGCTCTATACGAACGGGATGAGAAAAATGAGGTTGTGTTGGGTTAGAAGCCTATTTATAGGCCCTAAGGGCAAAGTTGTAAATTAAAATAGCAAAAGGGGTAAAACTGGGTTTCTAGCTCTATTTTCACAATTGATCACCTAATTAATTACCGATGAAGTGATTATATTGAGGGGTCTCAAATGAATCTTCTAAGTTGTATAAACCAATTGTTATCTTGCTAATGGATTTTATTTCCCATATATCTGCTAAGTCCAGTTTTTTGACCTATACTGCTTCCTAAGTCTATCTGGCTTACTTGATTAGTTTGAGATGACTTAAGTGTTTCTAACATGTTTTATAGGGTTAAGGATTTTATTAATTTTAATCCTAGTTTATTAGTGAAATTAAATTACCAATTTACCAAATTACTATTTTTCCCTAAGAGCTCAAGTTAAAGTTTTTAAGGATTATTCAGGTTGTTACACCATTATAGTTTCGAGTCCACTTAGTACGGATGGTCGGCTATATTTTGGGTTGTCTGTCTACCATGAATTAAACAATGAATTACGAAACTTCATGTGGCTTATCAGGGTGGTTGTGTTTGGCTTTACCTTGAATGGGTCTGTGGGTTTGAGTCCCTACAGAAAAATAGGATGGGCAATTCTGACCCGTGGGTTTGCAAGTCCCTAGAACTACGGTGCACACGTAGATTTGTTACAGTCTTATCAAGTCAGTGTAAACTAGCATACATGAGGTGTTTGATCCTTGCCTAAAACTTGGATCGTCTTTTGGTAATGACCGGTATTCGTAAGTCCATTATAGAGATTTTGAGACAACTCACCTGATAAGAGCACCGCTGATGTCCTGTTGTGCATGTTTACATTGTTTATGTTGTTGCATGTGCATATCATTAGAGACGGATTTCATGTAGACACAGTTGTGTGAATTGTGGGTTATCGTCCTGTTTATTAGGCGATTGGAATGAGTGTACCATGCATGCGAGATGACATTGGACTGTTGTACATGATGAACGAGACTCAATGCGATGCGTATGTATTTTATTATGTATGCATATTATCATGATTATTATGTGATAACCCTTTATAGAACTGCTAATGACTTCTTTATTGATGTCACGAAGAATTCTATGTATAAGATGAACTGTTATGTATGATATAACATGGTTGTGTGATAGCATGAAGGGATGATCGCTCTATGTTTGTGTATATGTGAGGGGCTAGTTGTTATTTTGCAACTACTAGCTGTGAGCTAAGCCTTCATTGGGATTTACTTTTCAGGTCCTCTACGTGATCTAGTGACAAGGTGACGTGGCAAGGCAGTCGACTCTCGGTAGATTAGTTTAGCTCTTTCTGATAGCATTGGACTAGTAGGCTTGGTTCATAGTTTTGATTCATACGCTTTAGTTTGATTTATTTCAGTTTTGGTTTATGTTGATGTTAGTAGTTTCATTCTAGTTGTCAGTTTGATTCATTGTATTGAACCATTTGATTTTTATTTCATTCTTTTATTTGATTAGAAAGTTATTTTGTTAACTCGTATTTTTTAGTTAGTCTTCCGCCATAAATTTCTGATTTAGGTATTAGCTCCATTGCACCTTCTGTGCAAGGAAATGAGAAGCTAAGAGGCCTCCTAGGGTTTGGAGCCCGAGGTTGTGTTCTCGAGATTCGTGCTTACACGCTATTCGATGTGATTTGGGTTTTTGGGGCACGACACATCTTGGCTCTCCTAGGGAGACGTAACTCATAGAGTCCTCTAAATGTCCCTGATGGCACAAGTCATCTTAATGTCTCATCTTGCTCGCAATGCATGTGTCTGGGCTAGTCGTTGTGTGAGAATCTGCCCACTAGCCTGGTGACATATCGTATACATATCCTCATAATATGAAGTAATAAGTGTGAAAGTGTAAATGTAATACACAATCTCAAGCCTTATGAAAAGATAAACTCTATTAAATTCTCACACATGAAATATAAATGTAATATGAGATGTCTGCATAATAAATGTATGTAAAACTGTTCCACCTAACACAAATCACAATCTACGTAATCCCATCTCTATGACACGACCCTTAAATCTTGTCTAGCTATAGGCTTAGTCATGTGATCAACTATCATCTTCTAAGTAGGCATATGTGTAAGGGACACGTCTCCATGAGCAATACTGTCTCTGATGTAATGATATTGAATGTCAAAGTACTTCTTCCTGCCATGGTACTTGGGGTCTTTAGCGTAGGCCAATACTGCCATGATATCACTATAGATGGTGATCGGCTCTACACCGCTTTGAAGACTCCAAGATCCTATAAGAATCACCTCAACCATACGACTTCCTAGACGGCTGCATAACAAGCTATGTACTCTGACTCCATAGTGGACAACGCGTCACAGACTTTCTTCTTGCTACTCCAAGAGATGGCCCCACCACCTAACAAGAATGTGTATCATAACGCTGGCTCTCAACTGTCTACATCACCTGCCTAGTTCGTATCGCAATAGCCTCGTAGCTGCAAATCTGCTCCCTAAAAGCAAAGCCTACAATCTGTTGTCCCACGTAGGTATCTAAGAATGCATTTCATTGCTTTCAATGAGTTTGCCCTGGGTTACTCTGGTAACGACTGACCAAGCCAACCGCGAAACTAATATCAGGTCGAGTAAACATCATAACGTATATGAGACTACCTATAGCACTAGCATAGGGAACACAAACCATATGTTCCTTTTCTTCCTTTGTCTCTTGACGAAGGCCAAGATGCAATGAAACACCCAATCTCGACAAGAGTGTCAATAGGTTTCACATCATGCATTCCAAAACACTCAACTACCTTCTTTATGTAAGTCTCTTGGGACAAACACCAGAAGTTTTCAAAATTTCAAAACACCCCAGTTTCTCCTTCTTAAAAGGTTTATATTTCAACTTTTACCCCAACCTTTACAAAATTCAGACTTTTTGGCCCAAATGAGATCATAAAACCGAAATTCAGATTTTTTTCATCTTTCTCCGAATTTCCTCTCGAATCCTCTCTTTCTCCTCTCTTTTTTCCATTCACTCTTTCTTTTTCTCCAAGTTTCTTCTTCTCCATTCATCCCCAACCTCCACAACTAAAAAATTCTGCAAATTTGTTTTTGTCCTTCCCTCTCCTTTCGCTTTCCTCTTTTCTTCTTCTCCTTCCTTTCAATTCTTCTTCTTCACCAGCCAATCAGCGCAGCAAAGCTTATATCACCTCCGACAATCATTCTCTGATCATCTGAGCATCTCCGAATAGCATTCTCTTAACTTAGTTCATCCGAATAGCTCGGATTTGATTCGAACAGAAGATCTAAAAAATCATCATTCCATCACCTTGGGAGTGCGCAGATCTGATCCTAACAGAGCTCAAACTCCGACCTGCAAAACTAAAAACCTCAAAGCTCTGAGATCTGAAACCAGCTCTTCCTTCAACCTGCAAGATCGAGTAGCTCCTCAAATCCAATCACTTTCATCTGCACCAAACTAAGTGTCTTCTCTCTGATCTGCTTTAACCGAAAGAAGAAACTTCTCAAATCTGAATTGAACGAAGCCTTCATTTTCTTCAGATTTGAATAGGATATCTCTGAACTGAAGCAGATCTTCCATTGATTTGAACCGGAGCATGCACCTTTCTTCTTCAGATTTACAAAAATTGAATGGAGCTTTATCTCCTTTGATTATCTTCCTCCAGTCCACATAGCATTAAAGAGTTTAAAGATTTTAATGGACAAGTTTGAGAGCTCTGCTCATGATTATTCAAAGTAGAGAACAGCCTTTCATTATATAGCATATTGTCTAGATTTACAAAATCTAGGAACTTTACATATGAGTGAGATTCCTCATGGATCCTATGAGATATACATGGAAAGATGATATACAGAGAATATAGGAGATTCTCTAGTTTCTATTATGATTTGAGTGTGTGACCATTTTACAATAGCTATCAAAGATGTGTTGACCATAATGGCAGTTTCTACAATGATCTTATTCATTACTCCCCCTCAAACTGAGTGGTGAAGAAGGTTGAACTCCCGGCTTGGATCTGATAGTACGAAATATCTCCTTAGAAAGGGGCTTTGTGAAAATGCCAGCTAGTTAACCAAATGATCGAACAAATTTAGTGACAAGTTGACCTTGGGCAACCTTCTCACGAACAAAATGGTAATCTAGCTCGATGTGTTTGGTACGAGCATGGAAGACGGGATTGGTAGACATATATAAGGCACTGATGTTATCACAAAACAATACTGGAGGATGAGGAAGAGGAACACCAAGTAAACGAAGGATAAAAGTGACCCAAGTAATTTCTACTGTGGCTTCCGCCATGGATCGGTATTCTGCTTCGGCACTCGATCTAGCCACTGTTGGTTGTTTCTTTGCACCCCAAGAGATAATATTAGATCCAAGAAACAAACAATATCATGTAGTTGAACGTTGTGTAACAAGGCACCTGGCCCAATCAGCATCGGAGAAGCCATAGGGAGGTGTCATGAAGAAGATGAATACCATAATGAGATGTTCCTTGGACATACCCTAGTATACGTTTAACCAATTGCAACTGACCATAGCTAGGTTCATGCATATATTGGTAAACTAAATTCACAGCGTACAATAAGTCAGGACGGGTGATGGTAAGGTATTGAAGGGCTCCAACAATGTTTCGATAAGTAGAACCATCTAAAAGAGAGATGTTCGGTGATTAAGAGGGAATCTTGGTGGCCAATGGAGTGGATATATCCTTGCAAGAATCCATACCAGCTCGTTTAAGGAGATCTTTGGCATACTTTGATTGAGAAAGAAACCACCCAGAAGTTGTAGGTTGGACTGCAACACCCAGAAAGTAATGAAGACTTCCTAAGTCTTTCATGGGAAACTCCAATCCAAGCAGGTGATGAAATATTGTAGAAGGTTGTCATTGCTCCCAGTGACAATGATGTCATCAACATAGAGAAGGAGAGCAATAGTACCATTTAAAGAACAAAGTACGAACAGTGATGGATCATGCATGGTGCACAGAAACCCCAAATGTTGTAAAAACTGGCTGAATCGATCGAACCAAGCTCTTGAGGCTTGTTTAATACCATAAAGGGCTCGCTTGAGTCTACAAATATAATCAGGCTTAGAGGAATCTGCGAATCCAAGTGGTTGCTCTATATAGACAGGTTCTTTAAGAAACCCATGGAGGAATGCATTGGATACATCAAGTTGACGTATATGCCATTCTTTTGAAAGAGCAGTGAGAGGACTATTCTGATAGTCTGTGGTTTTACAACCGGGCTGAATGTATCAGCAAAATCTACACCTTCTTGTTGGTTGTAGCCTTTGGCTACAAGCTGAGCCTTCAATCTCTCAAGTGAGCCATCAGCCTTGAGTTTGGTTATGAAAACCCATCTTCAACCAATAATGTTCATATATGGTTCTCGTGAAACAAGATCCTGTGTAGCGTTAGTGTGAAGAGCTAGAAGTTCATCCTCCATAGCTTTGCTCCACCCTGGATTGTAATGACCTAAAACCTTTAATTGAATTTCCTCTTTATTTAATTAGAATAATTAATTAAGGTTATGTGTTTAATTTAGTATAGTTTGTGAATTTAATAAGACTAAGGGTGAAATTAAAATAAAACTATGGAATTAGGGGTCTTAGTGTTATTACCTAAACTATTGGGTTAGTTAATAATTTCATAATGTTTTAACCAATTCAAAAGCACGAACTGTGCATTGAACTGGTCTTGTTACGTGGCCTTGGACGTGGTGAAGTGGGAGAGAAATTTGGGAAATGCTTCCCTATTTCTCTAGCCGGTTCGTCCTTCCCCATATTTGAAAACAACGGCTGTACTTGAGATCCTTGAGATAATAATCACTGAGAAAAGAGTATAGACTGAGAATTCTTAGAGAGAAGAGTAAACTGAACCTAGCTTGTTGCAGAGAAGAAGAAGAAAGGAAGGAGAAGATAGCAAAAGGAGTTTAGGAGAGGATTATACCAGAATTTCACATTCTCAAACAAAAGGAAGAACAGTAAGTAGTTTATCCAATTTAAATCCTTATTGATATATGTGATGGTTTTCATGAGTGGGTTTCGATTTCCTTAGTTTTCATGATCGAATTACTGTTTTCAGAAATTATTCTAGAAATCCATGAAATATTATGTCTTACTTGTATTCGTTTTATGATATTTTCAATTTGAATAAAGTTTATTTGATTTAGATATGAATTAAACCAAGAAATATTTGTGAAACATTGGTGATCAGAAACTCAGAAAACAGAGTATTTGAATTCGTCGGTGGGTCGTCGGTCCGCCGAACAACCTGCCGACAGGGATGATTAATTGTAGACTTAGATCTGTCGGCAGGTGGTCGGTCTACCGATCAACCCACCAATAGGAACTTAAGACGAAATGATGGATTTTGTTGGCAGGTGTCAGTCTGCCGATTAACCTGCCGACAAAGAATTAGAAATGAAGAAATGGATTTCGTCGGCAGGTGTCGGTCCGCCAATCAACCTGCCGACAGGGACCTACAAATGAAGTAATGGATTTCGTCGACAGGTCATCAGTCCGACGATTAACCCGCCGACAGTGGATTTGACTGAGATGATAGATTTCGTCTGTGGGTGCTCGGCCCACCGATCAAGCCGCTGACAGAGAACTATTTTGAGAACAGTGCGAGGGTTTGGATGTCAGTTAGTTCGGGCTTAATAGGGCTTCGTGTTGGGATCAAGGGAGGTCTAGGGTTGCGTCCCCAAGATGATAGAAACCTACTTGTTGCCTCTAGCATGTACTAACCAATTGGACACACTCCTCAACTGGTCTACACATCCCTAATTGTGATTAAATTGTGTGTTGCATCATAGGGATGTGTAGGATGGGTTCTAATATATTATTCATGTGTATGGGCGCTTAAATAGCTTCTAAGGGGATTTATCATCCGTATCCCATAGGGGAGTACATTCATACTACGTTCATGTGGGATGTAAAGTGTGCACGGTAGGTGGGAAATAAGAGGTTTCCTAGTCATGTAGGTTGAAAGGCCTACGAAATGAGTTATGGATAATAGTTGATCCATAAGGTCGACTGGACCTTGAGTATTGTAGACTCATGAAATCAGAACATGGTGGCCTTCGTACCATGGATTAGCTCCTGAAACGAAGAGAGGGGCTGCCGGTTGTTCCTGGTGACTTCGGTCCCGAATCCCTATTTGTTACTGAAGCTGCAACTAGGGACACTTAATATACCACGTAAACATAGACATAACACTGCATTACATTGCATTTCTTGTTTGAGCATACATTAGCTCATCTGTTAATTGTTTCCTGTTGTTACATGCCATTTATCACTGGATTAAGTCATGTATGGCGATGTGGATGGTGACTGGATCATGCTTGCTGAATATTCAATGCTCACGTAACTTTTATGTTGCAAGTTGATATTGAGTTGATTGGATCATGGACGTATACTACTTCATGTTGCTGTATTTATTATTTCAGTTGTAATAAACTCAGTTTGGATTTTAGTATTCGAATTTTGATGTAAGGCTCTGCTAAAGCCAATTGACTTGTCTACTTAATATTCGAATTAATTGTACTACTTCCGCAACTCTGTGGTGATAAATAAAAATCAGTTTTATTTCATCTTTTTTATCGTCGTTATGCTATGTCAATCCGCGGTTCAGAAATGGATCCCAAAGGTCTTACCTTAAGATCCGTGCCATCCCACCTAGGGATCCGTGCTACAGGATCTGGGGCGTGACATGGATGAGTCATAGCACCTTTGATATTTTTAGGCTCTGTGGAAATATCGGTTTTGTCAGCTGAAATGATGTGCACAAAACCAACCTTGGCTTTGCCCCTAGTTCTTATGGGATGTGTATTGAGTTGAAGATGTAGACCAGCATCATGGGTGGTAGGTGAAGATGACAATGAACAAAGCTGTTGTGGGAGATTCCCCAGATTTATAACTATGGATTCAGTGGGTTCATGATGATGTGTGGGAACCATATCAAATTGATCTTCATGATCATGCTCAAGTATGTCATTAATGCAGTCAAGATCTGCATTACTTAGAGGTTGATCTGTTGCATGGCCTATGTGAAGAACTTTCCTATTTAAGATTAGTGCAGGCATCATCTGTTGATGGAGGAACCAGGAATTGAGGTTGTAATGTTTCAGTTGCTTGTTCATTACCGTTCGGCAAAGACGACAATGGAGTAGGGACAAATGCCTTCCCATTTAACCAATCGGCAAAGGTAGTCATGATGAGATCATCTTGTTGCTCCATTTTGTTGGACAATTGGTTCTGATTTGCTAAAGGAAAGTTAGTATCATCAAATATCAGGTGCTGAGATATATAAACTCGCACAATTGGAGGGTGCAAGCTTCGATAGCCTTTATGGATGAGGTTATATCCTGTAAAAATACACAATAATGATTTTGGAGAAAACTTGTTTTTCCCGTACTCTTTGAGATAAGGATAGTACCTTCAACCAAAAGGTCTTAGAGAAGAATAATTAGGATATCGGCCAAACAATAATTGATATGGTGTTTGCATTTCCAAGCTATATGAAGGCAATCTGTTTATTAGAAAAGTAGCAATGGAAAAGGCTTCAACCCATAGTTTCTTTGAAAGACCAGAGTAGAAAAGCATTGACATACCCAATTCTCTTATATGTCGATGTTTTCTTTCCATCACTCCATTTTGCTCAAGCGTTTTGGGGCAAGAAAGTTGTATCATCCCATTATCTGATAAGAAATGAAGAAATTCAGTTCGAGCAAATTCTCCCCCACCATCACATTGAATTTTTTTTATTTTTGCTCCAACTTGTGTTTCCACCATTACCTTGAATGTCTTGAAGCAATCAAAGAAATCTGATTTGGGTTTTAATGGGAAAATCCCACTATATCCAGTAAAATCATCAACTAAAGCAACATAATATTTAAATTGTTGCATAGAATCAACTAGAGCTGGTCCCCATAAATCACAATGGACCTTTGTCAATGGAGAATCAATTTTTTTTTTATAAATAAAAGGCAACTTGCTACTTTTTCCCAACTGACAACTCTCACAAATATTATTCTTGTTCCAATTGGTAACATCAATCAGTCTATTTTTATTCTAATACTGAATTATCTTTTAATTAGAATGACCTAATCTATGGTGCCAGACCTCCTCACTTGTTCTTTTCTGTCTTGTAGAGAAGTAAGCTTTCTTTTCTCCTCCTAATGTATATATAGATTCCCCCTTCGCTAGTTCTCGTTGCCAATGTCCATCCCAATTTCTGGTCCTTGATCACAAATCCATCGGCAAAGAATTCAAAAAACATAATAGATCATTTATCAACTGTCCAACAGAAAGCAAATTTCTCGTGATTTCAGGAACTAGTAGAACATTATTAAGATGCAAGATACCATGTGAAAAAGGAACACTAGCTGATTCAATATGAGAAATTGATAACCTCTTCTCATTTCCAATAATAATCTTATCATCACCAGAATATGGCTATAAGGACTGAAAAATACCTGCATTATTTGTCATATGAGAGCTTGCTCCAGTATCAGGAATCCACTCTGGATCTTGTGGATCAGTGACCATCATGGAAGCAAGGGATTGTGGTATTTCTTCTACTTGAAAGGCATGGTTAAACCAATTCCAGCAGCTCAAGGCTGTGTGATTTAGTCTTCCACATATCTATCATGGCACTTGTTGCTCATTGGTATTTCTACGTGCGTGGGGCTGCGTATTTTGTCCAGTTTGATGATATTGTTGACTTTGAGGATGTGAAGCTTGAGTTGTGTTTGGGTTATGACCTCATCCTTGTGCAGCTTGTGTGAAGCCACGACCCCTTAAGTTCCATGCTTGATAAGGACGATAATTTTGTTGGATCGTCCTTGATTCCAATTTTTGTTGCCTCGATTTCCTCTTCCATTCCCTTGGCATTGGGTAATGAAGGCTCCAAATTCATTAGGACCTTCATCTCTTCCTTTATTCATTTGTGATCTCTTCTCATACCCAATAAGTGATTAAACAAATTGATCGAATGTTGGAAGAGGTGGTTTTACCACCAGTGCATTGGTAAAGCTTTCATATTTCTTTCCTAGGCCTTTGACGGCCCAGAACACCTTATCTGAATCTGATGGAGGCTTTTGGATTGCAGACAACTAATCATAGATGTTCTTACAAAAATTTAAGTAAACTTCGACAAAATCATTACCTTTTTGCATACTGTGCATTTGACACGTAAGATTGAACTCCCTTTCTTTTGTTGACGATGCAACAGATTGCTTTGCGTAACTCCAACATCATGGGTTGTCTCCATTCATATTGTGAGATTTAATATCTCTTTTGTCATAGTCCCTGCAATTAAATTCTTTAGCAAGCGATCTTGCTTTCTCTATGAGACATAGGCTGGATTAGTCTCTTCCACTCCTTCATTATTTGTGATCTTTGTAATAACCTGAACTTTTATAGGGATTAATTTGTAATTATTTAAAATATAGGGGTAATTTAAAATTTTAGTAAGTTAGTTACATAATTGACTTTGACTATTTGTGATTGGTGGGCTGCGCTATAGGAAACTAAAGTGCTTCACACACAATCATAACTCTTCAAGTTATAATGTGTGGCTAAGATCTTGTAGTAAATTTTAAATCTTAGATCTAAAGGCTATAATTCAACTAACCTAAGGTGATTAATAAAATAATATATAATTAAGGATTATTAGTTATAGTAAATAAACAAAGGTCATTAATAAAGAATTTCAGCTTAAATAGAAAACTAGGTTAATAGATGAAACTAGAATTAACCAAACAGGACTTAACTCTAATAATTAATTAGACTAGACTTAAGTAAAGCCCAATAAGACTAAGGCCCAACTAGACTAAAGCCCAATTAGGTTAATTAATAGGTAATTTTCGTGATAATTAAACCAGGGAAAAATTAAAGACTAAGTTATAATGAAACTAGGACTCTAGACCAATGTCTAAACACCTATTGGTATTCCTAATATGATTAGAAGATTTAAAAATCAATGGCTAGGATTTCGTAGGAACAATTGGACTAATCTAAAGGTTAGGATTAAAGGTAAAATACTTTAAATCTGATTAGGATAAGTTCAGATAACAGCAATGATTAATTCACATTAGAACTAGGACACTTTAATCTGAAGGCTGTAAATAAACAAATCTAATCCAAGGGCTATAGATTAAAACATAATCCTAAACTAAGTATAACTCTAGACTAACTAGCGGACACATAAAAATCTATATAAACACAACATTGGTCGTCCAAATCAAAATCATAAGTTCTAACTTAATTGCTGGAGCTGGGAGTTGAAGAAGAACAGTTCAGGCTTGAACTGAGTTGAAGAGGTAAAAGATCCGACGAAGAACAGCCAAGGTAAGTAATTTGATTATTCTTTATTTTGGATTTGTATTTAGGTGAGATGCCATATTCATTGAATATGACATAGCACATTGAATTCAAACTCAAGAACAATTTGTTTCCATTAAAACTTAAAATTCTTAATGCATGATCATCCTAAGAAAGGTAGGTTGGTGTTTTGATTAATAATTTTATTGGGTTTTGTTCGGATTGTGATTTTAATATGAGTACCAGTTGATGAGTTTTGTTGTTAACGACTTAATCTTGTAAAATCATTAAGTTTAGCTGTTTCTGGGCAAACCGGCAGCTTATCGGTGTGCCGGTTAGGCTACCGGTTCACCCATAAGGTATCCAGCAAACCAACCGGTGTACCGGTTAGCCTGTCAAACATCACATATACACTTCGAGTCTCTGCCTAGCCTACCGGTGGCCAACCGGCGTGCCGGTTAGCCTACCGGTGGCTATACTTGTCTGTATGTTTGTAAATTTGGTCCCGACCAAGCCTACCGTGGCCAACCGGTGTACTGGCCAGCCTACCGGTCGGATCAAATATTTTTCTGTTGGATTTTTAAACTTTTCCTAGACTGCTGGTGGCCTACCGGTGTGCCGGTTAGCCTACCGGACAATCCTTGATTGTTTACATGTTGGGTGTTATACTTGAATTTGGATTCCTGATTACATGTCATGCCCCGGATCCCATTGCCCAAATCCCTAGGTGGGTGGCAGGGATCACAAGGTGCGACCTTCAGGTTCCCAGCCGTGGAACGCAAATCACCAATATGCATCCAACAATTACGAGAGTGATAACAACTCAAGTAAACAAAATCATAGTGCGGAAATGACAAACTATAAATAAATCCAATAACGGCTTTAGAAGAGCCTAAATTCCAACATTCAAATGAATTGAAAATGATTAAATCCTATTACATCAATTTATACTCAAACAAAAAGAAATAATTAAAGCAGCAATCCAAGTCCAAGACCATCTCTCACGTCATCTCAACCTACAACATGTGTAAGTTATGTGAGCTTGGAATTCCCAATAAGAACCGACTCTGTCATCCATCCTCATGGAATAACATAAGTCCCACAATCCATAACAACATAACAGCAACTATCATGGTACTCATCACATAATCATATGGCAAAAACTGGACAAACAATATCACATGCACAACATATACAATACACAACAGCAATGATTAAAGGATGTAAATACACAAAAGAAACTATATCACAAAGAAATATGAGTGTATGAAGGATGAATGAATGCACATCAAGGAATGCTCACACAATGATATGAATGAATCTAATGTATGCCCTAGCCGATGATCAGTCGGTCCCAAGTTGCCTTGGCTTTCATTTTACTACAGATGGAAGACACTCTCACATTATCCAATAGCAATTGCAAGGCATCCATTTTACTATAGCTGAATAATACTCTCTTAAATCTCACGTTGTACGGCGTGGTTCCATAGGGCTTTCAACCTACCTGGGCTCAATTCCCATAGCTATTTCTCAGATTGTTCCTCATGCATCTTAATGCATGGATGAGTCACTCTAGGAACAGTCACATAACATATCACATTCACCACTTGGTTATACGGGGCTCAATTCCGCTAACCAACTCACATCTCAATCCGTCGCTGGCCGGTTGACCCGGACGAGCTATCAAATCTTTACAGCCACTATCAACACAGGATATCTTATGTGCCAGGTCGACCTACCAGCATTCCGTAGCATGCCAGAATCACAATGGGCCCGCCCACGAAGAAATGCGTGGGGGACACAACTCCCCACAATCTCCCATACCGATTGGCCAAGTATCAGTAGAATCCAAGTGATAATATCCTTCGGAAACTGCCAGTGCGCCCATACACACAAACAATCCTCTGGACACCATCACAAGTACCCTTTCCACACACCATGAGATTGCCGGTGATAACATCCTTCGGAAGCTGCCTGTGCGCCCATACACACGAACAATCCTTGGGATACCATAACAGGAATCCTTTCCTGTCAGGATTGCTGAGGTGGACTCCTGAGGCTGCTGCGTAGTTAGATCGTTTATTTTATTTATATTTTGAGTTGTATTATTGTGAGAGGCTTGAGAATGTTGTGCGGGAGCAGTTGCTCCTCTGAGACTTGTATCTTTGTATTATTCAGATTGTGGTTGGATGTGAGGCCCACATAAAGATTCTTGATTTCATTTATATTATGATGATGTTAGCTTCCGCTGTGGATCCTGTTGTATTTATGGATTTCTCTGAGGTGTTTGTGATTTTCCACCCTCTTCTTGGTGTATGAGCTTGGTTGATCTGAGGATGAGAGTCAAGCTTGGAATCCTAGAGTTATGCTCACGTGCGTGTGAGTCATGCTTTAGAATTCGGGTCGTGACATAACCATCCATATAATCAACCCAATCCTAGTTGTATCAGAGTCAAAAAAATATTTGAACAGCAGAAGTCTCAAATAATTAAAACTAACTATAGCCCAATTGAATGTATACTGAGCTAACAACCCACAAATTTAGTAATCATAATCTTTATTACATTTCTACCCTTAAGAGGTCAAACCAAATAAAATAAACTGAAACAATGCACAGTATCATAGTCTCTAACTAACAACCCCCCAATTTACATATAACCTAATCTTATGCAAGTTCGTGCCCACTCGGTCAAGACCATGTCAATAATGAACCAAATGTACACCATTATAAAAACAAAGTATCTGAAATAAGATAAATCCCCTCTCCAGACCAGCAAATAAAACGAATTGATTACCTGTTTCAATGAAGCCGAAGCCTCGTAGAGAAAACCAAAGAAATTACAGTAATTATCTTCATGCATACATAACAACACGTTTAATTCATGCAACTCCACTCAACAAGTAATACCACAGTCAAATGTATTAGCATGCTCACCATCATACTAAATCTCACGTATTTAATAAATATATCACATTTAACATGGCAATCTTATTTCACCTTGGAAACCCTACAAGTAATCAAATCATATCATATCAATTGTTCACATGGTCCCACCATGATAAATCATAAGGCACACATGATCCCATCATGTATTCAACCCAATCCTCATAGTCCCACTATGAATCCAAACATATCCTACATGATCCCATCATGTACATCACATCAACCACATAGTCCCACTATGCCTAACCAAACAAATATCAACATGATCCCACCATGTAACACAAGCAAATACATAGACCTACTATGTACACAAACAATATCCACATGGTCCCACCATGTGATACAGACAAACAAGTATCACATAATAAACACATAGTCCCACTTTGTTCACAAACAATCACATGGTCCTACCATGCCAAGCAAACATTGCATAGTCCCACTATACAATACAATCGCATATACATGGTCACACCATGTAACACAAGCATACAAGTATCATAACAATCACATAGTCTCACTATGCACACAACAAACATCCACATGGTCCCACCATGTAATGCAAGCAAGTAAGTAGCATATAACAGTCACATAGTCCCACAATGTTCACAAATAATCGCATGGTCCCACCATGCTACTTCCAACAATCCTTTAGGGACTTTCACCCACGGTGGAAGCACACCCATATCCAATACCAATCACAAGCACAAACAAGTCAAGCAAGTTACAATGAAAATGCACTACAATCACTTCAATCAAACATGTGCAATGATCAATGCAATGTGGTATGATGCAATATGAAATGATGATGCATGATGCAATGCGGGATAATTAGGCCTAGCCTAATCACATGCTCATTCACAACTAATCCATTCTTTAAAGGACTTGCACCAACAGTAGAATGCACCATTCCATTCTTTAAGGGACTTTCACCTCACGGAAGAATACACAAGTACCTTGTTCTTTAAGGGACTTTCACCTCACGGAAGAACACACTAGTAAACCTTGCTCTTTAAGGGACTTTCACCTCAAGGAAGAACACACCAGTAACCTTGTTCTTTAAGGGATTTTCACCTCACAGAAGAACACACCAGTACACAACTCATTCCTTTAGGGACTTACACCATACGACAGAATGTCACCAGTCTTATTCTTTAAGGGACTTTCACCGCACGGTAGAATACACCAATATACTTGTTCTTTAAGGGACTTTCACCTCATGGAACAACATACCAGTACCATTTCCTTAAGGGACTTTCACCCACGGTGGAAACACACCTTTACAAGAACATAGTCAATCCCATTGACTACCAGTGGATGCTTCTAGCACCACTCTCAACATACAATGGATGCTCCCAGCATCACTCACAACATAATTGAAACATTACAATCAGTCATATACAAACCATACGTCGTACCAATCATCATTAGAACCAAGCATAAGCCTGAATAGTGAATGCTACAAGCACCACTCAAATCACCTAATTTTCTATACAGACATTGCTAACCATCCCAATCCCATCATATAGTCCAATATCCATGTCCAACTCATGAAAGTCAAAATCTCCTTATATCTGATCCAGGACTGCTCTATTGTCTTGAATTTCAAACCTTATTGTACACTTTTTAAGATTCGTTCATAACCATATCTTTTGCACACAAACTACTTCATAGGCATGTGTACAACTCACTTAGGGATCTTCCCTTAATATTTGAAGTCATTTGAACTTCGGTGGATGCTCGGTATGTACCGAAGGTCCTACCGAAAGGTTCGGTCGACGTCTCGGTATGTACCGAAGGTCCTACCGAAAGGTTCCGTCGATGTCTCGGTATGTACCGACCTTCGGTCGATGTTCCCGAGAGTTTGATGACTCTCGATAGATGGTTTGGAATATACTGAATGATCCACTGAGGGTCTCAGTTGATGCCTCAGTTGTAATATCTCGAATTCTGATTACTGAATTAATTACGCTTAGGGGCATAATTAATTTAGATAATTGGGATAATCCTGCTAATCAGCTAGATTAGAAACTAAATGGAATCTGACCCTAATC
>JAUPMG010290123.1:0-17622 GCA_031762675.1 Pachysandra terminalis | reverse complement strand
CCTCCATGCTTGCGAATTGCTAATGTTTATGGTATGGTCACAGTTCAAGTCATTCATGATTTTTCTTAGGGGATACTTAGGGATCTCACGAACCCTTTCCTCTATCACGTTACTAATCCATCGACTTGATTTATGAGGCTTTAGTATGCTCTCATCATTGACAGTATGTGTGTGTGGACTCAAACTTGTATAAACGAAAGATTCCGATTTGACCAACCACACTTGCATAAACCAACCATGAACAATCTAGAGTAGCACAATGTACATTCACCTGTTGACGGTCATTATTGAGGTCTCGTTAACCCGAATACTGCTAAATTGCCCTCCCGTTATCTCAATTGTGTCATCCTCATTATATGATATATCACGCCCTAGTGAGCAAAAGAAAAATACCGTCTTCTGAAATATAACCATTGCTACAACACATTGGAAACAATCAAAATTTCGATGGATATTTCTAAAAGAAGGATATTTTGTTTAAATGAAATCATTAAAAGAAGATTTGAATGTTACATAACTATTTGGACTGTTCCCGTATGAGATTTGTATGTTAAATTTCCATATCTAGACTGTCCTGGTATAGGATTTGTATAAGAAATTATTTTTTGGACAATCGGGGTTGAGATTTGAATGTTAAATAACAATATGGACTGTCCCGATATGAGATTTTAATTTTAAATAACTATGTAGACTATCCTGATATGAGATTCAAATTTTAAATAACTATCTGGACTGTTCTGGTTTGAGATTTGAACTACTTCTTCTTGTTTTAGAAGCTGTTTAGAACCCTCCTAATTTTATCGAGATTGCTCCAAACAGACGTTTTAACTGACTCAGAGAAATTATTTCCCTTCACAGCCAGACCAATCTGTTCGAACTTTCCCAACCAAATAAATAGGTTGGACAATCACTGTAATTAGACCTAAGGGTCTAGACACCTATATGACCAATTTCCTAGAATTATTTACTATGATTTTGCAATCACAGCTCCCAAAACTAGGATCGTATGACTAGGAGCAAACCAAAATATTAAAATAATTTAATTCTATTTGGCCAATTAAAAGATCTAAATAAAAAGTTCTAAAAAATAATAAAAGAGTATGTGTTTGTTTCTCTATTGCCTCTGTTTACTTCTATACATGAAAAGAAGAGATATTGATCAAATTAAAATGATTAATCATATCAAAGAACATTTAAATCTAATCAAACATGTGATATGTTGTAAGAGCGACTACTTTAACTTGGAGGAAAAATAACATGATTCTTTTCCCATATAGCTTCATATAATGGTAGACAAATTTGTATAGCCACTTGCTTATTATATAATTACATAATGTTGTCCCATTTCTATTATGGGAAAGAATGATTGATAAAAAATGTAGTTTCATATAGTGACGAACAAATTGGAAGACAAAAATTGAAACAATGATACAACAATGAACATGATAGGAACAAGTTCATAGGTTTGGACAATAAGGGGGGAAAATTAAACAAAAAGAAAAATCAAATGTTGTAGAGTACAAGGGAACATTAGCATATTGAACATAAATTGTAAGATAGAACAAGCTAAATCATATAAATCATTTCACCTTCATTGCAATGAAAAAAAAGTCATTATGTGGATTTGATCTTTATTTAAGACTTGGGTTCTCAACTAGCTTAGGTTATGCTCCATAACATTCAAAAATTTGGATATACCAACCTAATAAAATATTTCATAATCAAACCTATAATGGCACTTTAGGTCTTATTTTCTTTGTAGATACATGATATTAGATTTTGAAATTTCGTTAAATGAAACCAATCAGTGAGAAATGCTCAGGTAAATGTTATAAGTGGACAAAGGAATAAACAAAATTGAAACTAATGGAAGTCTAAAATGAAGAATCCCATTTGAACAATTACTTAAAAACAAATGATAAATAAAAGCACAAATAGCCCTTCCAAGGCAAATAGCTATTGATGATGATGCATCAACAGTAGTAAGGAAACCCACAAACTCAGAATTACTCACAGCTATGGTTTAGCGGAACAGCATCAAGCAATGTGTTGCAAGCATGGATAAAAGGAAGATACCCACAAACCCTAATTCTCCTAAATATCTCAAACCTTCAAAAACCAAACCCTTGATCAAATAGCATTCTAAAACAAAACTAGAAACAAGGGCTTGACAGTCTCTACCTTTCAATGCATTGATAATCAAACGTCGATGCTTGCTTCGAGATCCTGTTGAAATCCTAGATACGTTTTCGCCTAGTTGAAGAATCCCAATGAGATTCCTGAATTGTTCTGGGTTCTATGGAGGATTCAACTTTAAGGCGAGATTAAATTTAGGGAGAACTGGAATCCAGCTTTGTTTTCGCAAGAGGACAACCGAGGTTTGGGAATGGAAAAAAAAGAAAGGGTGAGCTCCGTTCGTATGCCAGTTGTTACAGTGGAAATGGAGAAAGAGAGAGGGTGGAGAGCAAAGGGGGAAGAAATTACCGGATTCAAAAGGGATGGGTACTGCCAGATTCGGATGTGCGAGTTAAGAGCTTTGCCGCGCCGGAAATGGAGAAAGAGAGAGGGTGAGCTTTGTGTGGAGAGAGAAAGAGAGAGAGGAGGATTCGTTTGGAGAGCGAGAGAGGGAGGGAAGGGTAGTTTAGGTATTTAAAAAAAAAGCTAATACGGGAGACATGTACTGACATGTCCTCTGTCATACGACAGAGGACCGTATTGCAAATTGTATAGTATAACTATACTGGACCAATAATTTGTTTTGGTCAATATACTTTTGGGCAATAAGTTGCCCAAAATAAGGGATTTTGGTAATTTTCCCAAATTTTTGAATCAAGATCAGTTCGGCTTGGGTTGAAGACTTTTAAACCAAACCGAATCAAAACCCAAACTTTAATTCATACACCTCTAAACCGAATTACAGTCTACATATGTAAGATGTATGATATAAAAGGATATGCTATATTACAATACAATAGGTGATATCTAAGTACCCTATATATAAAAGAGATTTTAGGCCAATCGAGAATGAGTCTTATTTGTTAACCCAGTTTATCCTTTAACTTTTAGATTAATACCGAATATATTCCCGATTTGCTTGTTCACATTTTCTAGCACGTGATGATTGCCATTTTGCTGACTCTTGTATTATTTTTGTTTTTACCTTTTATTGTGCTCTTACACACTGAAGATTTGGTGTGCAAGCTTGGGTTGATTTGCGGTGGCTCTGCTCTGAAGACTTGGAGTGCAAGCTTGGAATTTTATTCTTCAGTTTAGTATAATGATCTCAACATATATTTCTCCATTCTTCCATGGATTCTCTATGAAGAAATCGACGCTTTTCATCTCTCGAACAAGGATTTCTACAGGTTTGGATTCACATTGTTTATGCTTCAGATTAGTTATTTATCTTCCT
This sequence comes from Pachysandra terminalis, assembly GCA_031762675.1. Lineage (NCBI taxonomy): Eukaryota > Viridiplantae > Streptophyta > Magnoliopsida > Buxales > Buxaceae > Pachysandra > Pachysandra terminalis. The sequence goes on along the minus strand of JAUPMG010290123.1, from coordinate 14,210 downwards.
TTTTATTTTTTTGATTTTTTTTGCTTTTGAAAGGAGATCTTGTGCTCACGTGTCTGAAGATTACTATTATTATTTTTTCTTGGTTGAATTGGGTTGAATTACGTTTTCGACAGTTGAATTACTGGCGTAATGAGTTTTAATGTATTTACGGTTTTTGTTTTTTTAACAATTTTGGGTAATTATTGAAGATTCATGTTTAAAGGCTTTCACTATCTTGAATTGCTTCCAAATCTCTCCTTCACTGGATAAATTTGGAAAATTGTCACGGATTTGTATACTTTGAAGAGATTTATTTATTTATTTTTTTGATTTCTTCTTGAATCTGTAGTTGCATTTGCGAGTACAGGTTTTGAATCATTCTTTTATCTTTCTTTTTTTTTTTTTTTACAAATCGCTTGACAGAAAAGTTAGAATTAGATATTTATTTTCTGTCAAGAAGAGGTTATGAAATTGGAGTTTTACCTTGACAAACAGTACCCGCAGATGCGTTTACTTTTTCAAGATTTTGTAGATATTTTCTAGATAATTTGCATTTTGGCAAATAGATTAAAAAAAAAAACAATACACCATTTGGTAATTTGTGTTTAACCTGGATTTACTAGAGGAAGACGGAGCTTCCATGTTTGTTTTTAATCATTTGCGCTGGTTTGGATGTTGTAGATCTACATGGAGTTCCATGAATTTACTGTGGATAACAATTTGTTCTTTAAAGCTCGAGTTTGAGTTACTTCCTTTTAAATTGGACTGAAATGTCAGGTAAGCATGAATCTGAACCTTTCTGAAGATGAACACGTGGAGTTATAATGGGACACTGATTTTGTAATGTCAGTCTGTTGTTAAAGAATAGATGCTTAACAACTGCTCCTTTTTTTGATTTCTAAATTTGTAGGGTTATAAGTACTGGGGTCTCACGATGAAATAAGGGAAAGGAGATCTGATGTTCAGAACTCAGAAGATGAGAGACGATGAACAAAAATTGGGGCTTGAAGGAAGAAGGCTATACGAAGCCCATTTTTTTCCAAAATTTTCAATACATTTTATAAACAATAGAACGAACAAAGCAACAGTTATCTAAGGATGCTCTTTGATACAGGCGTTGTTATTCTCGACATTGGGTTTGTGCCGAATGACATGAATCACAGTTAGTTTTGTTTCTAGGGTTTTATTTATTCTTCTCTTCATCTTAATGGATTATTCACTTGAATGCTGAATCATTATCTTGCTAAATGTTTTTTTTTCTAATTGAAGGAAGGGTGATTTTAATGGCTAATTATTCGGTTATTATCCTTTTATTTCCCGTTGCCTGTAAAGATCATGTATATCTTGAAATTCACTCTCAATTTAAAGCTCATGAAAGATTATGCAAATAAAGAACATTTCGATTGCTATAGCTCATTCTAATTTTTGCCATGCTCATTTTTTTTCTTCTAATATTTCCTTTCAATTCCATGTTCATATGTTCAATTTTTCTCCTTCAAATTTTCAAGTTCTTCTACTTTCGCATATTTTTCTTCTATTTTTAAATAGTTGCAGGTTACCCGAAACAGACCAAGATCGCAAGAAACTCCTTTATTAAACACCCCATGTAGTCAAAATTGCTTGTACAGGCGTTGTTATTCTCGACATTGGGTTTGTGCCAGATGACATGAATCACGGTCAGTTCTGTTTCTAGGGCTTCATTTATTCTCCTCTTGATCTTAAGTTCTAAAATTTAGAACTTCTTTTGGAGTTTGAGGTTTGTGGATTATTCACTTGAATGCTGAATCATTATCTTGCTAAATGCTTTTTTTTTTCCAAAGTGAATGAAGGGTGATTTTAGTGGCTAATTATTCGGTTATTATCCTTCTTATTTCCCATTTCCTGTATATCTTCATCTTGAGTTCTAAAATTTAAAACTTCTACTGGAGTTTCAGGTCTGTGGATTATTCACTTGAATGCTGAATCATTTTCTTGCTACATGTTTTTTTTTCCTAAGTGAATGAAGGGTGAGTTCAGAAAGTAGTACAACCTTAATGCTCTGAATGATCCAAGGATCGGTAATTCATTTAAATCCTTACTTTTGGAATTGAGCATATACTTTGTATTTACTCTGTAAATTACACCATGCCATATATAGCAGATTGTCTTCTTCTTTTTTCCCATGTATAAAAAAAGCCTTAGTGGCAATTTTTTTTAATCCCAATTAATAGTTGGGGTGGGCAACAAGAATCTTGTTCCTCCATTCCAATATGTCAAAAGCGTATCTCTTCAGTTAAATTATGAGTATAAATTTGGTTTAGGAGACTTGGGAAGTTTTAAGTTCATATACTTTTCCATTCTCCTCTTGCATAACTCAGACTTTAGTCAGATATTTTTCATTTCTAAGTGTAGTTGGGATTAATTTTCAAAACTAATTGTCGCATCACATGGCCGATTTTCGATTGGTTAAATGAGAAAACTCAAATTTGAGTTGAACATAGGCTTGATTGGATGAACTATAGCTATTGATTTTGAGCTTGCAATTCATTTTATGCGAGGGAAGAGTAAGAGATAGAGCCCGTGAGAGAAATATGTTCTAGAAAACATCAATGAAGAGGGGGTTGCTTGGAAGGTTGAGTGAGAAAGAGAGGCTGAGAGCAAGAAATAAAGAAAGCTGAACATAGTCTTGGTTAGGTGAACTATAGCTACTGATTTTGAGCTTGCGATTCAGTTCATGAAAAGGAAGAATGAGAGATAGATCCCGTGAGAGAAATCTGCAACAAAAGATAGCAATGAAGAGGGTGTTGTTTGGAAGGTTGAGTGAGAAAGAGAGGCTGAGATCAAGAAATAAAGAGAGCTGATGTAGGTGTTTTAATAGATGGTTATGGTGGGTTGTATAGTTTTTGGGTGTTAGATTGGAGTGGGGAATGGAGCCTGAAGAGTGGATCGACGAGAGAGATGAGAGAAATGAGAAGTTGCTTCAGTTGATGTGATGGCAATGGGATTCGGATTCGGTGTTTTGGGGTGATTGCAGATCGAGTATGGGTGTTGCAATGGGAGTGTAGTAGCAGGCATTGAAGAGGTGAAGTGATAGGAGGAGGTTTGTTGCAGCAACAGTTTGGTTTGAAGGTGGGTTGCGCTGCCGATTGAGAGGGGTTGGCCGATGGATGCACGATCTCCTTTGCCTTTTTCTTCATCATATTTTTCTTCCTCTCTCCCATTCATCTCCACCACTTTTCATAGCCATGGATGGCTAAGATCTCTGAAATTTGTAATGCTTATAATTATAAATATTTCATATTCATATAATGCTTTTGCATACACGTTGGCTCCTGGTGAGTATTATTTTTGTAATTTAGATGGTTGTACTTTAGAACTTTTTTTTATTTTGGGTGGGAATTGGACTTACATAGATCCAGTTTCTCTTTATGCAAGTTTTATATTTCTAAGTATTTTTTATTTCTTTCAATGTATAGTATAAAAAGAAGTATTAAAGTCTCATGTTGTTACGTTTGCTTGAATTAGATGGATGTTATAATTTTATGCTCCTCTAATTATATGAGATTAAATGGCTTTGCTCTTGTCTATAAACTATGTGAATTATTTTTTTCCTTTTTAAATTTTTGTGCTTTAAACTTTAATATCTATTAGTGCTTCCTTTCCAATCCCGTGTATCATATGTTGTGTGGTTGGAGAAAATAGGGGATTAGAGGGTTGTTAGCTACTAATTGTGAGCTGGCAATTCAGTTCATGAAAGGGAAGAGTGAGAGAAAGAGGCCGTGAGAGAAATCTGCTACAAAAAACAGCAATGAAGAGGGGGGGTTGCTTGGAAGGTTGAGTGAGAAAGAGAGGATGAGAACAAAAAATAAAGAGAACTGCACTGTAGCTTGGTGTTTACAGGTGAAGAGTTGCCGCTGGATTGGGATTTTTTAGATGGTTATAATGGGTTGTATGGTTTTTGGGTGTGATATTGGAGTGGGGAATGGAGTCTGAAGAGGGGATTTAGGGAGATGAGAAGTTGCTTCAGTTGATGCGATGACAATAGGATTCCGATGTTTCTATTTTTTCGTTTACATATTATTTCCTTCTTTTAACTTATGCATGCTACCTTTTTCTATGTCCCCTGTATATAAAAGAGAATTTAGGCAAGTTGGGGCGTAAGGCACACATAGAAGCAAAGTATGAGAGTAACAAAACTTAGTCAAAGAAAATTCAAATGAGCTTAGGAATCATTTAAAAGACCTCCAAATAAAAAAGTTACAAAGTTTGTGAGTGCCGAGTCCGTACTCTGCCATACAGAAAGGCAATCGAGTCTTTCTGAGTTCAAAACCAAGTCTACAGGTTTTCATTTTTAAAGAAATTTTATGGGCAAAAATATATTAACAGGATTTCTCACGTCTTGAATAACTAAGATTACTAAAACCTTAGGATGCTAGAAGACCCTAAAAGTAACATATGTTAACAAGACTAAAACCTAAAAATCCCTAATATACTAATAAAATCCTAAAATAGCATGAAATACTGAAAGCCTAAAAAAAATTTCAAATCTAATGAAATTTAAGAAAAATAAATAAATGAAGTGACATAAAAATTAGTTAAGTGAAAGATTTTTACTATAATCAATGTGCTTTGTCTTTTGTAAAGCTTCCAAATTTCATGGCAGTACGATTCCTAAGAAAAAATTATTAGATTGTTCCCAACTCGTAGTACAACATTTTAATACGCAACCTGTGCTACAGGACGGTTGTGCATAAAAGATGGAACCTGCAACTAGAGATCTAACAAAATTATCTGATATAATTAACACACCGACCTCTCGAAATACTTCCCAATCAGTAGACTTCTACGCTCTGCAAGCGGGTCTGTTATGGGATTATACCTTTTAATTTAGAGAGCTTAAGCTATAGCTATTTTATGAACTTAACTCATGTTTTACATTCAATAAAGCTCAAATTGCATGTGAATGAAGCTGTGCGTACTATGCAAGCCTTAGTGAGGAACAAAAGGCACAAAGATGACTTATAGCGAAGGAATTACGACAAAAGAAGAGACAAAGTCAATTGCACAGCTTAACAAAAGAAATGGACATTACTGCATCTTGCAATCAATGTGATGATGAATGTAACTATCTCTCATGTTTTTTTCTCTTTTATAAATACCTAAAATTTTACAACATCATCAGGAATGATGTATTATTGTATTATCGCAGATGGAAACCTAGGCAAATCAAGCAATACTCTTACTTCTAATATAGTCCCACAATCTGTGGATCAAAATATTATGATGGAAATCAATTCACCACATAACATTCGTGCATATGGTATGTTGTACCACTCGCTTATCCATGATATGAATATCACATTCAATCCACCATTCTGTGTCATTCTCCTTTTATAATTAACTTCTTTACACAATAAACTCCTCCCTATTATATCTAGCGCCAGAAAGGGCACCACCTCATTTACTTGTTCTCATTGGCTTTACAGCTGGACAACCTTCGAACAGTGAAAATCCATTCCCCATGGAGCCTTCCTCATTAAGAAAGACAAGAAAAAGAGGTTAGTACAAGCCAATAGCTATCATTAACTCGATGATAGACTAACTGTGAATAATATTCAATATATTAGGTTTGGATGACTATGAAACTAAAGTGCAGGTAGGGATAGTAAGCGTCAGAACAACAATTGTCGTAGAGAAATTCTAGCCAACGAATCAATCCTGCCATCCATTCCCAATTGCCAATAATGTAGTGCAAAGAGATTCTCTCACGAGCCAAAGGGTTTTTGTTGTTCAAATGGAGAAGTCAAGTTGGCCTCGAATGACGTCCCCTCAGAACTGTGTCGTCTATTCACTTCAATCAATGATGATGCTTTGGATTTCAGAACATATGTTCGAACATATAATAATAGTTTGGCATTTACATCTCTTGGTGTTCGGTGTGACTCAAGCCTTACAAGAAGGAACAAGGGCATATACACTTTCAAGGTTCAAGGTCAAGTTTACCATTACATTAACGATCTGCTTCCACATGATGGGAATCCTACTTATTTGCAGCTGTACTTCTACGACACTGAACATGAACTAGAAAATCGTTCATGTGCGGCTCCTAGGTTATGCATTGACATAATTAAAATACTAATGGACATTGTAAAAGTGAATCCTTATGCTTCGTTCTTTCGAACGTTGAAGGACATACCGGTTTATGAACAAAGTCAAATTATTATCCGATCTGATGTAGAAGTTGATCAGAAGACACATAATATGCCATCTGCATCACAAGTTGCGGCAACATGGATTGAGAACAACTTTTCATGTCAGCCAGCTGAGCGAGATATAATTGTCTATGGCCACCCAGGAATTAGTCACAAAATTAAGCACTTCTATGGGTGTTACGATCCATTGCAATATCCATTGTTTTTCCCATATGGAGATATAGGTTGGCACCAAGGCATTGGTCGAGTCCTCGCAGAGATAGGATGAGAGATTGCTCTAATAATACTATTATCAATCCATCCAATTCTACATCAGCTTGCACTCTAATTCAGCAAGAAAAGACGAGTAAAACTTCAGTTTCGTACTAGAATTGACATTCATGGTCTTATTGTTTGTTGCCAATTCACAGTCTAAACTCCTGTTCTTCTTTATTGTAGTGTATGAACAAAGTTCAAAGAGTCGGTCGAACGTTTCTTGCCGAGAGTATTATTGTTACAAGCTTCAAATTAGGGCGAATGAGAAATCCATATTGTTACGTGCAGGCAGACTGCTCCAACAATACGTTGTTGATATGTACATAAAAATTGAGACTTCTCGATTGGACTACCATCGGAATAACCAAAACAATATTGGAGCTGACTTATACCAAGGAATTGCTAATTCTATAGCAGCAGGTGAAACCCGTGGTCGTCAACTTGGTCACAAGATTGTATTGCTTGCATCTTTCAGTGGAGGCCCTAGGGACATGCAGCATCGAATCCTTGATGCAATGGCATTAGTACGTCGGTTTGGGAAGCCAGATATTTTCTTAACAATGACTTGCAATGCTACATGGATAGAAATAAAGGAACAATTGTCTCTCGGTGATGAAGCACAAAATAGACCTGATCTGATTTCTAGGGTGTTCCATGCTAAAGTGGCCGCATTAAAGCACGAGATATTGGTCAACAATATTTTTGGCCTTGTTATTGCATATACATATGTCATTGAATTTCAAAAAAGAGGCTTGCCCCACGTCCATTTTTTAATTATTCTAGTACCGGGCTATAAGATCGAATCCCCAGAGCAGTATGACCGGTTTGTATTAGCGAAAATTGCAAACAAACGTGAACATCCCCACTTATACAAACTTGTTGTCAAGCATATAATGCATGGGCCATGTGGAGACTTAAGTGCCAATAATGTGTGTATGACTAAGAAAGGTCATTGTAAGAATCGGTACCCAAGAGATTTCTTAGAATCAATGATGAAGGCAGGGAATTCGTATCCCATTTATAGACGGCGAGAAACTGGTGAAAAAGTTAAATCAAGGCGTGGTTTGTTAGATAATCATTGTGTTATCCCTTACAACCCATATCTATTATCAAAGTTTGCTTGTCATATGAATGTTGAAATATGCTCAACCATCAAAGCTGTAAAATATTTGTACAAGTACATCTATAAGGGTCATGACCGTGTTATTTTTTATATTAACAATGAAAGCGGTGAGGAAATTATAAATGAAATTGAGCAATTTCAAGCTGGAAGGTGGGTATCTCCCCAGGAGGCAACTTGGGGAATATACAAGTTCTCCCTTATTGAAATGCATCCATCTGTAATGCATTTACAATTGTACCTTCCAAACCTACAAGTTGTCGGTTTTGGTGAGAATGAAGACCTACAAGATATTATTGAAAATGAGCATGCATCAAGAACCATGCTCACAGAATTCTTTCAAACAAATGTGGTTGACCAAGAAGCACGAAGTCATTTGTACACAGAATTCCCTGAGTACTATGTATGGCATACAAAGGATAGGATGTGGACTAAGAGAAAAAGGGGACATGCAATTGGTCGAAACGTTGCTGCAAATCCGGCTGAAGGTGAGCGATACTACTTACGCTTATTACTTAATCACATTAAAGGACCAACTTCCTTCCAATCTTTACTCATCGCGCAATCCATTGTTTGCTCAACATTTTGAGAGGTTGCTTTGCTACATGGATTACTTGAATTAGAGAACGGCATTGAGAAATGTATGTTAGAAGCATCTCTGTTTCAGATGCCATTTGAGCTACGTCGTTTATTTGCTACAATTCTCGTCTATTGTGAACCAAGTGATCCCATGGCCTTGTGGCAACGTTTTTATGGGTTGTTATCTGAAGATTTTACCCACGTATCCTTACTGACAAATGTCGCTCTTCGTAAAACAGTGCATAGTATCAACATTATTTTGGAGTCGATGGGTAAAAGTATTACCTATTATAGTTTACCAAGCATTGGTCTCGAAAGTGAGTTACATGAAGCCACATCGAAGGAAATTACCGAGGAATTAGCCATACCAATTACAGAGGCTGATCTCAGTGCATCTACAAAGCTAAATGTCTGCCAACGCCAAGCATATGATAAGATCTTAGAAAGATTAATTAATAATGAGGCAAAAGCCTTTTTTATTGATGGCCCTGGTGGAACAGGCAGGACTTTTCTATATTGAGCACTGTTAGCTAAAATACGATCACAGGGTGAGATCGCACTTGCTACCATGTCATCTGGGGTAGCTGCTTCAATTCTTCCACGGGGGCGAACTGCACATTCTCAATTCAAAATTCCAATCCATATTGAAGACATAGACGCATGTAACATTTCAAAGCAAAGTAGTCTTGCAATTTTAAAACGTAAAGCAAAGCTTATAATATGGGACGAGGCCTCTATGGCAAAACGTCAAGATTTTGAGGCACTAAATGATTTATTACAAGATATATGTGATTCAAAGCTGGTTTTTGGAGGAAAAGTTATTGTCTTTGGCGGTGATTTCCGACAAGTCTTACCTGTTGTTCCTCGTTCAAGTCGGCAACAAATAATTAATACAATCTTGGTAGCTTCAAAACTTTGGAGACAACTAGAAAAGTTGTACTTAACAGAAAATATGAGAGCATATTCTAACCCTTCCTTCAGCAATTTCTTGTTGAGAGTTGGGAATGGTGTTGAACGCACTACAATTAGTGGCCAAATAGAAATACCAAAATCAATTGTTATACCTTATGAAGATGAAGTTTGTTCAAGGTTAAGATTGATAGAAACAATATTCCCAAACCTTGATGTGATGTCATGTGACATAAGATACATGACCAACCGAGCAATATTGTGCCCTACAAACAGTCATGTTGATAATATCAACAAGATTATAATTAATCAGTTCCCTGGCTCTGAGCAACGATACTATTGCTTCGATTGTGTTATTGATGATCCACGCCATACATATCAAGAAGAATTTTTAAATGGCCTCACACCAAATGGAATGCCACCTCATGAGCTGATTTTAAAGATAAATTGTCCAATTATCTTGTTGCGAAATGTAGACCCCTACTCTGGATTATGCAACGACACTCGCTTAATATGTAAATCATTTCAACGAAACGCTATCGATGCTGAAATTGCTGTTGGACACCATAAAGGAAAGCGTGTATTCCTCCCACGCATTCCTCTGCAGCTAAGTGAAGTTGATAAATACCCTTTCATCTTTAAAAGGAAACAGTTCCCCATTCACCTAAGTTTTGCTATGACAATCAATATGGCACAAGGCCAACATTAGAAGATGTTGGAATTTATTTGCATGAGCCTGTTTTCTCACATGGGCAGTTGTATGTTGCCTTATCGCGGGCAAAGTCATCCTCTACAATTAATGTTTTGATAGAACCAAATGATGACGACTATAATAGTTGCCGTTACACCAAAAAAGTTGTCTTCCATAAGGTGCTTGAAATGACAACTTCTGAGAACTTTGATTTTGAATGGTAACAATTCTTATTGCAAGATGTATTTACAATTCGATCTTGTCGTAGGTTACCATTTACATTAACTTGTTATTGTCGAACATATTTGCCTTTATTACTTCTCCCAAAATTCTTGTCTTGCTTATACTTTACATTTATGTCGTTTAGGAAATGACGCGAGAATACAAATTGTTGTCAGAGATTACTGGTCCTACAAGGAATTAGATTGTTAAGCTACGTGTCTTGGAGAAGAGGCACATAACATAGGTAGAGGAGACTGTTTTCAATGCCCTATATTGGAGGGCAAACCTAGGGACATGGGTTATTCAAATGGATGACGTACTGGTAATTTTTCTAATTATATGATCCAATTGTGCTATTTTAGAATTAAATATTATAAGTTATTTGATTTATATTTTTTATTTAATTGCACAATTTGAATACATCAATAATGAGATTCTTTTTAAATATATGTACACTTTAAATGAACTCTCTCTCTCTGTCTCTCTCTCACACACACACACACACACACACACACACTCCCTAATGCTTAGTTGCAACTGAATAATATCCAACTTATTGCTAAGTTTACATAAAGGTCTAAGTGAGATGTATTCATCTCCAACTTGTTGAAGGCTAACTTTTGTAAGTAGACCTCAAGATGATACATACTCTCGTACTGGAGAAGTCTCACGTGATGAGCAGCTTGCTCATTATCGAAGTTCAGGATTGGAATGGCAAAACACATCTACATCAGCCTTACCTATAGCAAAGTTTGCTAACCAAAATCAAGACCCTCTACAACGTGGTGTCTCGAGGTTATGTTTTTCCCTTTTATCCTGTTTGTATAGTTTCTGGTTCTTTCTGCAAGTTTATTGTTACCTTTTGTGAATTTGAAGATTTCTTTGATCCTCAAGAATCCATGAGTGTTACGAGTAACACTGAGGTTGAAGATAATAGGGGGACTAAATGTTCTTTAACGCTCATTACACCAATGGGGGAGTGTTATGACACTTGGGAAGGTATTTGCAATATAATCTTTTCTCTTGCCTTCCTATTGATGATATATTGTGTTGGTTCTTGATTATCTTTAATAAATTATAAAAATAGGGAAATGGATGAAATTATCAAATTCATTCATTTGTCTTGAGTATAGTTTTATTTCGTTTTCTAATGTATTCTCTTTAGAGATCAAAAATACTATGATATGTAGAAGACTTATAATTGTGGACAGTAATCTTATTGTACTGCGGTCATATGGCAATTCTCTGTCTCCTTTGTAATTTAATTACAATTCTATAGTGAATTGAAGTTAATATGAATTATCCAAAAATTAAGTATTATAGTAAAATGATGATTAATATTATGATAAGAAGTTGTCGAACTGTAGCTCTATCTCCTTCTATTGTTAATTATTGTGTAGGCATTTAGTGAATGTGTCCCATCGAGTAACAGGGTGTAGACCTTGCATGGCAATTAGATATCCTGACACACTTGAAACAAATGATTCTTGCAAATGGAGCTAAAGTTGTTTATTTGTATTAAAATGTATCTCAGGTTTTTGAATATCTCCTATATTGTTCACAAGGCTTGGTGGATTGATTGCTCAAAGATTGGAAGAACAGTTGCCTTGTTGGCTGCGAACAGCAAAGTTTACTTGTGACCGTGCAACGTTGCTTGTTGCTCATGATCCTAAGGTATACAAATTGGACAAGAAAGTGTTAAAAACAGCGTTATATATTTGAATGTTGCATATTGGTTGGTTTCCCCATAAGCTAATAATCTTTTTTGTTTTCATGCCATACTCCTACCAAGAGGTGGTCGTCTCTATTTTGATGAAACTAGCTAGTGGATACTCATCTCTTGCCGATCAACTTAACGTGGATGCATTCTTAGAGCAAGCTCGTTCTTATGACAAGGCTTTCTCTTAACCCAATAGGGTGGTACATAAGGTGAGTATAAAGATGTGCAGAGCATCATCTTATTTTAGATATTAAACACTAAATGTAGAAATCTGATTACCTCATTTTGTTTCAGCAATGCTTAAACAAGGCTGTTTTCCCATCCTTTGCCTGTATTCTGTGCATTAGTTAAAATTGTTTATACTTAGATGACTTCATATGATATTTTTATTGAAATAGTCAATTTTTTTTAAAGTCATTTTTTTTTTGTGCTTGGAAGCACACAAGATTGATGTGATTCCACTTATTATTGTTCTTTTTGCATTTTGTTTTTCTCTTGGTTCACACTCGAATGAGCTCCAATGTGCTTTTAAAATTTCTACTCTTTTATTTCATTTTTCAAATCATTCTCTTCAAGGAGTGTTCCAGCTGTTGGATCTAATCAAGGTAAGAACTGGAATCTGTTTTTTGTTGTTATTATTGTTCTTTTTTCATTTCATTTTCTTGGTTCACACCCGAATGAACTCTATTTTTTTTTGTTGTATGTTGTTATTATTGTTCTTTTTCCATTTATTTCCCTCTTGGTTCACACCCAAATGACAATTCTCAAATCATCGTCCAAAAGTATCTTGAAGGTGTTCGATCGAACGAATGTAGGCACACATATCTTTCTTTCGTTGACATTGCCTTGTTTCCACCTTCGAAAAAAAAAATATTGCTGCTCTAAATATCAGATGCCTTTAATTAATTCTTTTGTTTGATTTTGAATATGCTCTTTCCAACGTATTAGTCCTCTTACTTTTTCCCTGTTCCGCGAACTGTTTATCTTTTTTTTTTTCTTCCTGATTCCCACTTTTTCCTTTCTACTTTTAGTACTTCGTTTTACAGCTGCTTGGTATATTGAATTGTTTGTTGATAGATACATGGTCTTAAAACATGTATTTTATTTTACATTATTTTCTATGAAGCATACAATTCCAATCTACTTTCCCTACTTGAATTTTGAAATACGAGGCTTGGTATTTTCATTGACGATGTTTTCAATGTGTTATGAGATACTGACTATGGTAATTTTCCATGTTTTAGATCTAAATCAAAAGAAATAATTACAGTTATACATCAACATTATGCTTTTATGTATGTGTTCAAATTTTTTAAATCTATTATATACTGAATTGGCAAGTTCTTATTTTTGTGCTATAAGCGAGATTGACAATGAAAATTTTGGGTGGTCTTAGTGCTAAAAAATGAGTAGCCTCTTAACTGTTTTTATTGTTTCTATCCAAAGTTGGAAGTGGTTGACCACTCTCATAATCGAGAATAATGCTACCATATTTCTTATACAGTTATTATCACATACCTTTCAGATATCAACAACATCTTCTAGCCAAAATTGATCCAATCAGAAAATCTTAGTTATTGGATCTATGAAAAACATCACAGGTCTGGGGTTTGTTTCTTCATAGCTAATCTGAATTGGGTTATATCTGGATGTTGAGGTTTCGTGATCTTTTTATCTCTATATTGATAGTTCTATTTCATTGTGTCTAAAAACAGTTCATCTTTACTTTGAGCAACTATGCTGGCTGTTGAATTTTAATTTAAATCTGGTCATGAACTCCTATGTTTACTTCAAGCAACTTTGGTTTGCTTTTCTTGCTACCAGATTGTTCTTATCCATCATGATTAAGAGGACATAGGATTATTAAATCTCAGGAAAGCATGACTAACTGATCTGTGCATTTGATTCATGTTTTAGGATTATAATCTCTTCACAAATACTTTTTTCTATCATTCCCATTCATGATGCTCAGATCAATTTAGCAAATAATATAGCTTATATAACAATATTGATACAAACAAGCTTAAGGATGGTGGTGGTGTGGTGATGATAGGTGCTGCTGAATCACTTATGTTAATTCATTCTATTACTAACTGACCTGTGCATTGTTGATCTTTGTTTTCTGTTTATCTTTATTGTTTGATCTCTCCACAACAATACTACTAACAAAAAACAGTGTTTTGTAACAGTCAACAAAAATTAAATCTATAAACGAACGATGAAGAGAAGTGGCTAGCAGCTAGCTTGGTTTGATTTAGATACATTGTGTTGTACAACTCATTCAACACTAGAGAGCAAGATTTAAAAATGTGATGAAATTAAAAAAAAAAAATTGATTAACATCTTGAAATTCTAATCAGTATTTTAAAATGTGATATATAATTCATTCAACAGTAGAGAGCAAGATTTTAAAATGTAATGAATTTTCAAAACTTTTGATTTTCTTTTTTTTTTTTTTTTTAAGTTTGAGAAGGTTTCAACATCTTGAAATTCTGATCTATTCCAAATATCTTATGTAGAACTTTAGTATGTTACTTAAATTTG
>JAUPMG010290104.1:0-17623 GCA_031762675.1 Pachysandra terminalis | reverse complement strand
ATATCATCAAATAAAGAGGTGCTTCACATGCCTACATAAAAAATATTCAAAAGTTGCAAAATAGTACAACAGCCAAAAATAACTAAATTAAATGACACAGAAAAAAGAAGTTTCGTCTCTTTGGATATAGGAACTGTAGAAACCATGGAAAGGAACTTGTAACTAGTGAGTGCTCTAGATTTAAGTCGAGATTAAAGTTAGCAGAAGCATGTAGTTCATAAAATAGTAAGAAATAAAGTCATGCCTAACTAGACAGTTCCATTCTTCTGGATGGCTTTTCATAGTTCTGCAGCGATAAGGATGAACAATACTCAGTCCCAAGTTTCTGGTGGTAAAACCAACCTTTAGCTACATAAAGAATGGGAGAGATTGGTTAGGGTCCTCCACGCTTCTATATATTTGCTTTAACAAGATTAAGAACAAAAAAAAAAAAGGATTTTATGGGTACCGGAAACACGTACAGATCAAGTCCTCCTCCAAGAACATCTTTAAAATAAACATAGGAAATGTCCAGGATGGAAAGATAAATTATCCAAACCAAAACTTCTTTGACTGGAAAATTGCATCACAAATAACATACACCAGAGTAGCAGCGGGAGTTTGGTGGTGGAAGTGGGTACCAAAGAGGACGAGGAAGACGAGATTAGTGTAAGAGTGTTGAATTCTCACCCATGAAACTTGAAATAACGCTCTCTCTACAAAGTATTGAGACATTTGATTTCTATACTAATAATTAATTCCATGGAAATTGCTTGATTTAAGGTTTGAAAATGGATGGGAAGATGATTGAGAATAGGGGAATAAATTATGGAAGACAATACTGATCAAAGGAAAATAACGAAGAGAATAAGCAGGGGTGTCTATTTCCCACAGCCAATGCATAGAGGCAATGTTTACTAGTTAGACGTACCATAGCTAGAAACATGGTGAGGCAATGATCTTACACATGACAGATGACATAACATATCCCATGTGTTCATCTGTACTTCCACATAGCCTACTTCACATATTAAGTTTCAGCCCAACCACCTGCCACATTGCAGTAACATTTCCTAAATCTAATGTCTCCTCGTAGAAAACTCAGGAAGTATTATAAAATTCAATGGCTGCATTTACGGATGATAAAATCGTATACACATTGTATACATATACTATCCACCTAGCTTATCCAGAGGGTCCCCTGTCAGGTGGACGGTTTGGATTGACCACATCGTCACTCCATGTGACTGAAAAACCCATGTCTCACCAGGTGAGACAGACCAGCAAACGTTTTGCCTTCATTATGCTAATAAATTTTGAAACTACAAAAACACCCCAAGTACTTGTGAGAATTACAACTAAAGTCAAAATGCCTTAAGAAACAACAAAATAGTTTCTGATGACAGTTATAACGTATCAATGACTACTATCACGGATTTGGGACGAGAGGTCTAATTCCAGTTCCATTCTTACCACAAACAGTACAGCAGGAATTTCAGACTCCAATTCCATGGGGAGAATTCTAAATCATATGAAGATACAAGATCAAGTTAGAGGCATTATAAGTATAAAGTATAACTGATGTTAAAAATATCACGTTCTTTTTTTAGGAGTGAGTAAATAGTATGGTTTTATTAGTAGAGAAGAGTAAACCAAGGTCACCAGTGATTAATTTTTCAGAGATAATTCATCCCATGGGTTAGGGAGTTTATAAAAAAAATTGTTCTAACCAGTGTTTATTTCCAGGAGGGTCTATCTGGAAATAATACATCTTAAATGTTTCAACAAATTCTTCAAATCAACAAATATCACATAATTCAAGTTTCGAAAGTATGTAATTTGCATCTTGTTGAAGATTTTGTTCTCCAGTGTATCCACACAAATTTTCTTTAATTAATGTGGAAAAACTAGAAAGTATATCGTCAAAGGAATTAAAATTTCCAAGAAGATCAGCTTTTTGCTTTTTACCTTCGTCGGATTTTTCCCATTGACGTAACCATTGTAACACATCTCCTTGAAGTGTTGCAGCTATATAATCTAAGAACTTTTCTTTAGTCCAAAGAGTTTTATAATTTGTGATGCGTATGGACAATGATTGTGCCCAATCATCAATTGTTTTGATTTGATCTTTGAAAGGAATTTTTGAAATATCTAAATAAGTTCCATTGTTTGCAAATGGATACTTATTTAAGTCATCTTTCTTGGTATATGAAGAACCTGGTTCGTCTTTCACATTGCTTGTTTGAATTGCATCCTTTTGAGATTCAAAAAATTCTTCTTCGTTGAAGAATTCTTGTAACTGGGTTTCAACTGTTCTCATTTTCGAAGAACTGGATGAAGGTAATGGAGTAGTGATGCTTTCACTATCCGTATCATTATGATCTTCATCTTTTACCATGTTGGTAGAGTAATGAGAATCAGAATCGGAAGCAGAATCTAATGATTCATCTTCACTTGAATCTGATGTGAGATCTAGTGAATAATTAAAATGAAACAATAAATCTTCATTTTCCAAATACGTGGTTTGTATTTGTTCTAATATAGTATTTCAATCAAAAACTGAAAATTTTGGATCTTTATAGATTGCTCTTCAATAATCCAAATTTTTTTTATATTTTTATATTCATCTTCATTATACGAAACAGAAGAATTAATTGTTTTTATTTCTTCATGTGTTCCGTAGAATAATCTTGGTGATTTGTTGTCACCAGGTAAATCCATTCTGGAAGTGATATTGATGTCTTCTTTGTTTAAGTAAAAATCAATAGAATCGAGTTTTTTCTCGATATAGTGCTGATGTGCAGTTTGTCTATGGTCGATTCGGTTAATCAGACCACCTAACATATCAGTTATAGTATTTAAACTAGCACGAATAATATTAAGATTTTTTTTCAGATTTTTTTATCAATATGTACTATATGATTATAATCTTCTTCAGAGTTTCCTACCCATGTACCTAAACATTCATGTACTATTGGTGATTTTTCTTCTTCCATAACTGTGATTGGTACCTAAGACCTTTTGTTACTTTAATGTTTCAGGTGCCTAAAACCATATTCCTAAAGCTTGCGCTACACTTAGCAAATCGGCCAACAGGATATGGGTTTTGAAACAGTAACAAATATATGGGTTTTACCACAGCAAGAGCCAAAGAAAAACACGATAATAATGAAGCTTACATACGAAAGTAAAGAAAAACTTTAGAATATATAATCACTACTGGTCTTTTATTTTCTTCTCTTCTCTTCCGCTCAACTATCTCTCTGTAAATGGTATCAGAGCAGTAACGTATCCCGTATAAAGCTAGAGATTACAAAAGAAAAGAAGATGGGAGGCAGAAGCTAAGCGGAAGATGATTTTCTCTACTGCAAGAGGCTTCTATTTATAGGGGTCGGACATTAAATCTTCAGAATTATGTTTTAATTCTTGAAGGTTCTGCGAGACTCTCGAGACTCCAGTTGTCTTAGTCAAATAATGTAGACTTCGGTTGTCTTGATCAAATTATACAGCAGTCTTGAAATTAATTCATGTATTGTATCAAACATTAACTTTTTATCTTTTTGAAACAGTAATGAACAGTGCTGAATAGTGCAGATGAACAGTACCGATGAATAGTACTGCAAACAGTGTTTCTGCTACAGGAATGTTCTACAGTGATCCGCAACAATGTTTTTGCTACAGTGATCTGCAACAGTGTTTTCTGTTACAGGAGTGCGTTTCAGTGATCTGCAACAGTGGTTTCTGCTACAGGTCGTCATTTCAATCTGGTTACATTGCTTAGGGTTCCATTGCGTTTTCTAGATTGTGATAATAAGTGTTGTCTTCAGAGGCTGGGCTTGAAATTTAAATGTTGTCTACTAATAATGATGCTTTATATTATTCAGTCTCCATTTCAAGATCAGAAGGAATGTCCAAACCTATTCTTTTATAGATTTGATTGAGCAAAGTTGTGGCTTCAAGGGTTTGCTCAGGTGAAGGAATGTATGAACAAGAAAGGTGTGTGATGAAAATTCTTTTTCCATCAGTGAGGTAAAATAGATTTAGGGTATCAAGAAAAGTTTAGGCGATATGGGAAATATGGAGCATGTTTTGTGCCCAATAATGTTCAGAGATAATGTGAGAACGGGTTTCTAAATCTTCGAGTTTTTCTCCAAGAAATTCAGAATCTTCAGTGTTGGCTAAATACCAGATTTGATATGGTTGAAATAATTTTTCTCTCACGCCAGCCGATAGTACTAGCAATCCAAAAAGTCAAATATTTTGTCTAAGAAAATTCTTTGACAACATGATAAATCATGGTTTTGATCATTGAAGGAAAATCTTTTAGGGGAAAATTGTCAGTAGTTTCAAAACAATTTGATTTACTAAACCCCACTCGAATGCTTCAAAATCTCATTGTTCATGGTTTATGAGAATGGTTAATTTTGGAAAACCATCTGTTAGGTTTATTTGGTGATGATTATCATGTAAGATTTGTTTAATCTTATCATTATAAGAAAAACATCGTGTGGAAGGATTTTTTGTGATTTTCATAAAGCCATATTTTTCTTATTTTTGAAAAAAGTGCGTCACAAAAGGAATTTTCTAAAAGATCTGCTATCTGTAAAAAATTATTAATCTGTTCAAAACTGTAATTGTCATTCCAACTCATTTGTTTAATGAGTTGGAAAAGTAACAATTTATATTTTTCAATTGCAGCTGTTTGTTCAACAATGCAATTTGCCAAATTACTCATGCTTTGACGAAATTTGGATTTTTCATTTAGATTATAATTTTTCCATACTCTATTTAATTCTTGGTAAATATTTTCAAGAATTCTTGGTAAATATTTTAGAAACTTCACAATGATAGAGTTCAAAAGCTAGGTTGGCTTCATCAAAAGTTTTGAAAATGTTGTAACAAGAACTTGAAAAATTATATATCTGGTTATGGCATTCATACCAAGTTTTGTAAATACCAGGTTTGTGGCCTTTGAAAACAACATAAAACTTTGGGAAAGTCGTTTGATTAACGACTAATTTCCAACTGTCGGATTGGTTCTTTTTATCCTTATCCATCATTCCTTAGTTAGGAATTTTCTGAGAGTACTTGTAGTTCCTTGTTTAGGAAGCTTCGTTGGTACTTGGATTCCTGCTAAGAAAATCTGCAAGAAAATTGTTAGTTTCTTTGCATAATTCAACTTCAAATGAATATAATGCGATTTGATTATACCATTTTAATCGTCGGCCTTGTAAACAATGTTTTTTGGTTACAAGGAAATCTTTAACTGCTTGATTATCAGTGTGAACAATAAAATGTTCAGGTGCTAGATATATTTGAAAATTTTTAAATGCTAGTTTTATTGCTAACAATTCTTTTTCATATATTATATAATTCAGTTCATTTGGTTTAAATGTGCTAGAATTATATCCACAAATTAGTTCTTCTTTTTGAAGTCTTTATGTGATAAGCTTTTTTCCGGGCTGTTATTCCATTGTTTAGAATAACTATTTCATTCCAAAATTGTCCTTAGAGGCATTTGTTTCTAAAATAAATTTATCTTCTTGTTGAGGAAAATGAGCCTATGGAATAATTTTTATTTTTTATTTTTGAATTGTTGGAGTAATAATTTATCATTATCAGTCCAGGAAAAAGTAACATCTTTTTTGAGTTTCGCTAATAAAGGTATCTCTTTTTGAGATATATTTTGAATAAAATTTCGACTATAATTGAGAATTCCAAGAAGACTTTGTAATTGTTTTTTACTTGTAAGGTCTTCGGGAAAATCATATATTTTGGAAATTATATGATCTTGTAGTTATATTCCTGTGTGGTTTAAAACTATACCCAAAAAATCAATTGAATCTTTTTCAATTTCAATTTTGTTTGGTGAAAGAATTATTCCGTATGTTAGGAATTTTTCACATGATTTTTAGAAGATGTTTATGTCCTTCCATGGATTTGGAAAACACAAGTATATCATCTATGTATGCTACACAAAAATATTTAAGATCTTTAAAGACTTTATCCATCCATCTTTGAAAGATTTGAGGTACAGTATTGAGTCCGAAAGGCATTACTCTCCATTGATAATGACATTTTGGAGTATTGAAAGCAGTCAATAGTTTTGACTCCTCAGTTAATAGGATTTGCCAAAATCCTGATTTTCAATCAAATTTACTAAAGATTTTGGAACCTTTAGTTTGATTGATTAAAATTTCCTTTCTTGGGATAAAATAACCATCAAATTTAAGGTATTTGTTTAACCTTTTGTATTTGATAACCATACGAGCTTTTCCTCGTTTGATTTCACTATGGTTATTTACCATAAAGGCAGGCCTAGAATGATGACTGTGTGTCTGTTCTATTAAATTTTTATCAAGCAAATCGTTTATTTGCAATTCAAATTCATCTATATTCTTTTTGGTATAGATCATTGGTTTTACATGAATGATAATATTAGGATCTCTTAGTTTAAGAGAACAATATCGAGGATTTTATCCCATAATTTTAGTGGATTATCACTAAAATTGTCAGATAAAGAATGATAAACCCAATGAGTGTTTTCAAGGAGTTTTGTTTCAAGTTGTTTTTCAACTTCTTTTCTAAGTGGTGTAAAGCCTCTATCACATTTGTATTGATGATATTGTACTAAAGGAATTTCTATAATCTCTTTGTTTAAAGAAAAAGAAATGGAATTATGATTTACATGCATAGGTAAATAATTTATTCAGAAGTTGTTTCCTAATAAAAAATCACCATGCATGTTGGGAAAGCATAATACCTTTTGTACAACAAATTTGTGTTTGTTTAGCCAAATTGGTATTTTCTTTGCTTTGAAGTGTATTGAGGTTTCTTTACCATCAATACCTGTAACTCTAATAGGATGTTTCATTAGAGTCCATTTTTCAGAAGGGATTGCATTTTAATTGACAAGAAAAATTGGTTGCTCATGTGTCAACAATAATGCACAAATTATATGTTTTATAATTTTGAAAAGAGAAAGTACCTAAGACATAAGTATATCTTTTTTTCCCATAAGATGGGGAAAATATGATTTCATCATTTCGTAGTTGGAAATGATAAATTTCAGTGACCTTAAATTGATATTCTGGTGGATTTACTTCTAAGGCAACATAATTCATAAAGATATATTCTTCGTCTGGAGAATAATCTTTACTTTCAACTTCATATAGAATTTCTTCTATATCAGAGATTTCTTCTCCAAATAGAATTTCTAATTCTTGTGCTTCAAGAACTTTGACCATTTTCTTAAGGTTTTTTTCTTTTTTAGGACAATTATTCGCATAATGACCTTCTTCATTACAAACAAAACATCTACACTTTTTTTGTGCAATTGTATTTTGTTTCTTTTTGTGAATATATTTCTTCTTAGAAAAAAGGTTTTTTCGTTTTTTCCAAGGTTTCCAAATAAATCTTTTCTTCTTAAAAGTTGTTCTTGGTGGATTACATCCAAATTTCCAAGTTTCCTTTAAGATTTTATTACAACATTGTTCTCCTTTTTTGGAGTTTGTGATTTAATTTCAATATAGCTGTATGATTGGATCAAGACAACTGAAGTCTACATTATTTGACCAAGACAGCTGGAGTCTCGAGAGTCTCGCAAAACCTTCAAGAATTAAAACATAATTTTGAAGATTTCACGTCCAACCCCTATAAATAGAAGCCTCCTGCAGCAGAGAAAATCATCTTTTGCTCTAAGTCTCTTTTTCTTTTCTTACTTTAAGTCTTTATCTTCTCATCTTGTAATAGTGAAGACTTTTCTTTTCTTCTCTTCCGCTCAACTATCTCTCTGTAAATGGTATCAGAGCAGTAACGTGTCCTGTATATTACAACCGTCCTCTGTAAGTATAATGTTTGCTTATGTTTAAATAATCCAAGTATGTTATTTTCCAAACTTTTGTTAAATATTAGTGATTATATTTTCTAAAGTTTTTCTTTTACTTTCTGTATTTAAGCTTCATTATTATTGTGTTTTTCTTTGGCTCTTGCTGTGGTAAAACCCATATATTTGTTAATGTTTCAAAGCCTATATCCTGTTGGCCGATTTGGTAAGTGTAGCGCAGGCTTTAAGAATCCGGTTTTAGGCACCTGAGACATCAAAGTAACAAAAGGTCATAGGTACCAATCACAGTTATGGAAGATGAAAAATTACTAATAGTACATGAATGTTTAGGTACATGAGTAGGAAACTCTGAAAAAGATTATAATCATATAGCACATATTGATAAAAAATCTGAAAAAAATCTAAATATTATTAGTGCTAGTTTAAGTACTATTACTGATATGTTAGGTGGTCTGATTAACCGAATCGACCACAGACAAACTGCACATCAGCACTATATCGAGAAAAAAACTCAATTTTATTGATTTCAACTTAAACAAAGAAGACATCAATATCACTTCCGGAATGGATTTTCCTGGTAATTTTTCTTCTTCCATAACTGTGATTGGTACCTAAGACCTTTTGTTACTTTGATGTTTCAGGTGCTTAAAACCGTATTCCTAAAGCCTGCGCTACACTTAGCAAATAGGCCAATAGGATATGGGCTTTGAAACAGTAACAAATATATGGGTTTTATCACAGCAAGAGCCAAAGAAAAACACAATAATAATGAAGCTTAAATACGAAAGTAAAGAAAAACTTTAGAATATATAATCACTACTAGTTAATAGAAGTTTGCAAAATAACACACTTGGATTATTTAAACATAAGCAAATATACTTACAGAGAACGGTTGTAATATACAGGACACGTTACTGCTCTGATACCATTTACAGAGAGATAGTTGAGCGGAAGAGAAGAGAAGAAAATAAAAGACTTCACTATTACAAGAAGAAAAGACAAAGATTTAAAGTAAGAAAATAAAGAAAAGTTAGAAGCTAGAGATTACAAAAGAAAAGAAGATGGGTGGCAGAACCTAAGCAGAAGATGATTTTCTCAGCTGTAAGAGGCTTCTATTTATAGGGGTTGGACATCAAAATCTTCAGAATTATGTTTTAATTCTTGAAGGTTCTGCGAGACTCTCAAGACTCTAGCTGTCTTGGTCAAATAAAGACTTCGGTTGTCTTGATCAAATTATACAATTGTCTTGAAATTAATTCATGTACTGTATCAAACATTAACTTTTTATCTTTTTGAAACAGTAATGAACAGTGCCAAATAGTGCCGACGAACAGTACCGATGAATAGTACTGCAAATAGTGTTTCTGCTACAGGAATGTTCTATAGTGATCTACAGCATTGTTTCTGCTACAGTGATCCACTTCAGTGATCTGCAACAGTGTTTTCTGTTACAAGAGTGCACTTCAGTGATCTGCAACAGTGGCTTCTGCTACAGGTCGTCATTTCAATCTAGTTCCATTGCATTTTCCAGATTGTGATAATAAGTGCCGTCTTCAGAGGCTGGGCTTGAAATTGAAATGTTGTCTGCTAATAATGATGCTTCATATTCTTCAGTCTCCATTTCAAGATTAGAAGGAATGTCCAAACCTATTTCTTTATAGATTTGATTGAGCAAAGTTGTGGCTTCAAGGGTTTGCTCAGGTGAAGGAATATATGAACAAGTTGACTAGGTTCAACAAGCGAATGTCAAGGAAGCACTCAACAGCTGGGGTGGAGGAAGAAAGAGAGGGGCAAGAGTAGAAGCTGTATATTATGGAATTTATGTCCAGCTGCAATTATGTGGACAGTTTGGTGTGAAAGAAATCAGAGGATTTTTAAGCATCAGGAAAAGGATATTCATAAGCTAATTGAAGACACATTACAGTTGTTATTCTTTTGGGTTTCTAAATCTTCAGAAAAGGGGGTTAGTTTTTTGGAGTTTGACTGTAAATGGGGGTTGCGGTGGGACATTTTGAGCTAAATTTTTCTCTTTGGGTGCGTTGTAAATACACACATACATACTTTCTGTACAGTTTTTTTAGCCTTTTTGGTTTTTCATTTAATAGAAACTTTTATTACACAACAAAAAAAAAACTAACCAATGAACCCAACACCTTGACGAATAACCAATAAAAAACGACCAATTAATAATAACAATGATAATATTTTAATAAAACAGTAAGAAGTTCTATCCTAAACTCTTAATTGTCAGAATATGACAAGTTCCAAAGTCCAATTCAACTTGCTAAATGCAAAGAAAGTCATCTCAGGGAGTCGGAGCAGAAAATCTAGAGAAAAGGCCACCACTCAGTTTACATCCAGGTATTATTTATCCAAGTTAAGAATGAATTTAAAGTTTGAGATAGGCCAAAATATTTTGTTATTATATGCTATAATGTTCATGTACGATATAATTTATTTTACTGGTCTATATAAATCATGTTCATTAATTTACATTTACCACTTGCTATAAAATAAAAATTATATATACCACTTGATGATCAATGAAATTTAGATAAAGAAAGGAAAAAAAAAATTAAATTATATAAACACAATAAGTTTGGAAATATTAAATTATATGAAACCTAATAATCAGAAAACATAAATAAGAATTATAAAACATATAGCTTGATTATCTATTGGAATAAAACAAGCAAAATAAATCAATTAACTAATTTGCAAGGCAAAAATATTAAATAAATTAAAATAATAAATAAAAAAGATTTATACGTAACGGAAGATATACAGTATTGTATAAAAAACAACATTGATTTTTATTTAAAGAATATTTGATATTGGATGAATTGTGTACAGATAATTCAATTTAGTTATCCAAAAAAATATGAAGAGATAATTTAGGAAACAAAAGAGAAAAGAGTTTTAGACCACCTAAGACTTTTTTAGTGTTTGAATCAAATTATTATCTTAAAAAAAGTTCAACCGTTAATATTTCCATAACTATTCTCTTCTTCGTTAAAAATTTTATTTATGGAAAAAAAAACATGTACTAAAATTCCTTTCAAAAAGTTTTTTACAAGAAGGAAATGATTTCATATATAAAATATTAAAATCGATTTTATAAGAGAACAATCCTCTTTTTAAGAGATTAAATCTTTAAGACACAACTATCTTTTATAAATAATAGAAATGTCATTATTTAATAATTAAAATAGTAAATACCAATACAGTTTAGAGGAGAAAAGTGTCCTCTTTTTCCCAAAAAAAAACACACAAATTCAAACATTTATAAAAACAATAACACAGTAAAAGTAATACAGAACTTATATCGTTCTTTTAATATTAAGAAATTTGATAAATAACAAGAGGGTTTAAAGGAGAAAAATTCTTTTGTTTTAGAAAAAAAAAGTCACCCATCAGTTCAAAAATATTATAACAATAAACATTTAATTCTATAAAAGTTTTGACGGTCAATTTCAGAAAAAAGCAATTCTCCTCCCTTTTAAGGATCAAAATCTTTATTAAAAATTACACTCTTAAGTAAAAATAAATAAATAAATAAAATAGATATTATTATTTTAAAAATTATAAACTTACTAAATAACACTAGGGTTTGAGGAGAAAACTCCCCTCTTTTTTTTTATTCCTAAGAACGAAAAAAGGCACCCATTCATTCAAAAAAACAGTTTACAACAATAAATATTCAATTTAAAAAAAAAAAAGTTTTACAAGAGAATTTCACATTTTCCCAAACTTCACACACGCATCACGTGTGTCATGTATGTGTATGTGTTAAAAATTTATAAATTTGGAACATTTCAAATATTTCATATTTTCCTTGGCTAACTTTCTTTCACAATCATTTTATTCTTACTTTACTCATATATTGCAAAATCTTTGCTCAAAAACTACTGCATGCATTTTGACTAAGGAGATTAAAATGTGTAGAAGGGATACAAAATGTCAGTGAAATGAATTTGATATATTTTTTCATAGGTGGTAGCATATGTTAATCGTCAGACAAGTAACTGTAACTGCAAGCTAGATCCATCAAGGATCAAGTAGATCCAGCTTTCAGCCCAGTTAAATTATTTACAACTTAAGTGCTATGAGTTTTGAATATATGCCCTAAGGAAAAGACATAGTCAGACTCCTTAAAACATGATGAAGACATGCGACTGAGACATTTCATTAAGGAATTGAGTTCATGAATAAGATAATTATTGAGATGCATTGGTAGTGAAATAGAAATCAATGGTCTGAGATGCATTGGTAGTGAAATAGAAATCAAAGGTCTCTGAAACATAGATTGCATTGCAGATCATGTTTTTCGTTAAAACAGCATTGATATCTCAGCTAAAAAACATAGAATGAAACCCACTTAATTGGCAACAATCCCATCTAAAAAGCATCCCTTTTAATAGTTGCATCCTTATTTGGAGAAGTGATACTTACAACACATTAATTGCAAGGACATTTGTCCATGGCCTCCCATTGAATGAATTTCTTCTTGCTGACTCCAAGTATGAGTTTCTTTCATCTCCAAAGTCCTTCCTAGTTTCATTCCCACTAAAGAAATATAACCAAGATGAACATTTGGTTGAGAAATCATCATGAGATGTTTGTAGAAAATTGATGCCCTTGAACATAAAAGCTCGTTCATGCCATATATCCTTCACCACAGGCACATGATCAATATGAAAGTGTCTCTGTTAAGTTGACGGGGGGAAAAAACAGAAAAATAGATGAGAAACTAAGAAATATACACGTAAGGATATAAAACATGTCTTGACTGTTGCGACATTGGTGAATCAAGCTTGCAACAGAACAAACCTTAACCTTATATACCATCTCCTTCAAATCCTATCATTCTATATAATTGTTATTCACAAGCATTCAGAGTATATCATAAGTTGCACCACCAACTCAATAACTCCAAACTCACGACATATGATGGTTTTCAGAGATTGAATGCACATTATATAATATCGGATGAAATGACAACGACTTGGACAATTATCCCAGGGGATTTGGTGTGCTTTCACAAAGATCAACTAAATCTATCTCATCATTGCATGCCACTTTCTTTGGTATTTCAACTTAAAGGGAGGGGGTTTTGTATTTTTTCTTGCATCCCTGAATAAGATAGATTAAAGATGTAAAACATAGCATAAACTTAAGAAAAGTTATATATATGTATGCATGTGTGTATGTATGTATATCAAATATAAGAGCATGTAAAAAAATATATGAGCAATATTATATTGCTCTTTCCTTTGAGAATTCAGATACTGTATTTTCCAGTTTTTATTGAAAAGGAATCCCAGCCTTGCAGAAGGCATATTATGACCTCAATTCTGTTACCAGGATACTTGTTTACATAATGGACGGCATCAAATGAAAACTACAACCTTAAAAGGGGTGATAGTCAAGATTAAACACTCATTGTACTCAATATAAGACATGACAAAAAGGTACTATTCTGTTTGCAACAAAATGAATATAGCAAAATGAGCTACCTCCAGGAGGGTCTCAAGCGGACCATTGATTCAATTTTAATATGAGCTCCACCATCCCACATTTTCTTCAGGGTAGATGTTTAAAGAAATTAAATCTCTATTCTCAAAGACATGTTGTAGAGCATAATAAAGAACACTGATTAACTTCCTAAAGAATTGCAAACCAGTATAAGCCATTGGCACAAATTCAATAGAAGAAGTGTTTATTAAAATCCTGCATATTTGGTCCAGTATTGACATTTCAAATTCAGAATAAGATTCCTACAGAGCCCAATCACACCACAAACCAACCCTATTTACAGTTAACTCTGATTCATCCTCATTCAAAATAACTCGTTTAAACGAAGCAATAACAAAATGTCGAGTACTTGGATGTTGAAACAAATACGAAGAGAACATTTCTGCAGAAGGAGCTCATTTCATACCAAATCGCATCCATATTATAAAAATAAAAAAATAAAAAGTATTTGGAGAGCAAAAATTCAAGTTCCATGGAATCTCAAGTAGAATCTGCATTTCTTTAGCTCCGTTAAAAATGGGAAAAAAATGTAATTAACCAAGAATTCTTTAACAAATGAACAAAATTTTACAGTGAATCGACTAAGTTTCAACTATTACTCAATTGGATTATGTTCTGCAACTGTCTTCGAACTTGTTGATAGCTCAAGAACGGATTCAACTGTACCTTGAAGGAGGAACAAAGAAGAATCCGTAACCCTAGTAGGTGGTGGTTGATCCGGTGATGGAGGTGATGGCCGAGGCGTAAAGCAGCGGCGGTAGTGATGAGGATCGTGGGAGTGGGACCCTCTCTGGATATCGGGAACCGAAAGGGAAGAGGCAAAGCTCCCATATTTCTTCGGCAATAAGTTACAGAAATGTAACATTTTAGCCCAGAGCTACTCGTGGCTCGTGTCATGCAAGCAAGAACCGTTGGGAAATCCAGACCGGGCCTTGAACCGTTAAGGTGTCGGCCCGGTTTGTTATTAGTCGAGCCGGTTGCTGAGAAAAATATTTCTGTTTTGGTAAGACTATACCATGTTAAGAGTTTAGTTATCTGTAATTTATCAAAAAATAACAGTGTGGTGGATTTGTTGCGGCCTCTGCATCTTATATTTTCGAAAATACATCATCTATGGCCGAAGTTTG
The DNA here is from genome assembly GCA_031762675.1 of Pachysandra terminalis. Classification (NCBI taxonomy): domain Eukaryota; kingdom Viridiplantae; phylum Streptophyta; class Magnoliopsida; order Buxales; family Buxaceae; genus Pachysandra; species Pachysandra terminalis. Next base: position 3,136 of record JAUPMG010290104.1, on the reverse strand, counting down.
GGCGCTTCGGGATGGTTTGCGGATGGCTAATGACCTGAACATTCATATGCTTTGGCTTGATCAGGGCGATTCCAAGAATACTTTGTCCATGATGAGGAACACGTCGACAGTGATTCCTTGGAATCTCTATGACCTGGTGCTTGAATGCCGAGAGCTGTTGGCTACTTTTGATAATGTACATATAAATCATGTTCTAAGAGAGGGGAATCACGCTGCAGATTGTCTTGCTCATTTTGCTCTCTTCCCGCCTCCATACCTGCTTTTGGGAGGTACCCTCCTATTTTTGTTGAGCACACTTAGTGCAGACTATGGAATAAACACCTCGAGTCGATGGGTCTAAAAAGGTTGGTAGGTTTCCGTTTGAGCTTGTCCGGATTGGAGTGAGTCTGGATTGACTGTCCTAGTACCTTTGATATACCATGCCATTGCTAATCCGACCTATGAACATGATTCTTTACTAAATTAGAGATGAACTCAATACTTTGGCAGCCACAGTGGACTATTCTATACCTCAAGAAGTTTGTGTAGCTACAGTGATTGTTGTAAGAATTCTTTTGTTTATGATCTAAGGATGTAGTTGTTGAATCCCATGAATATTTTTCTTTTGGTTGCAAAGAGAACCATCTATTAATAAAACTGAAAATTAGTCTCCCAGACCCGATCAGCAAACAATACATCTTTAAGAAAGATAAGTGCATCGGTCATCCAAACACAAGAGAATAAATCAATAGCAAAATTGGCTAAGCGATCAGCCGCATGATTTGCCTCACGGAATATGAATTTGGCTTCAAAACAATCCCGGCATCTCTGTAGACATCGTGCCTCCAGAGTGATGTTCTTCACAGACCATGGAATGGCATCATCATGGCAAAACAGAAAAGAGATAGTGTGACCTTCCTTAAAGTTGTAATTTTTTATATCCGAGGTTAACGGCCAGTTTAACCCCTTCGAGCAGCCGCATCGCTTCTGCCAAGATGGAATCTCCATCCCCAAAAGCATGGGTCATCCAAGAAGCGTCTATCACAATCTCGACATATAGCTCCACAAGCTGCATTAGAAGAGCTCGATCTTGCAGTACCATCAAAGTTAAGGTTTATGAAACCCATATTTGGCCTTGCCCATTGAACAAAGGTAGTCATTTTATCCTTTCTTCCCGATTCAGCAGCCTTTATTATCATTAATTTCTTACTCTCTACCCGCATTATAGAGAGAGCACCAAGTGAGTTAATTGTGTTAGCCGGTTTATTTTCGAAAATTAACTTGTTTCGTACCAACCAAATGGTCCATAAACGCATTTGGTGAGAAGATTGACACCATCCACAGCATTGTCCGAAGTCTTTGATTTGGCAATTTGGATTAGCCACTCCTTTACACTTGAAGTGGGCCCAACATCTTCGATCTTGCCACCGATGCTTCATGGCCAAACGGCTCTAGAGAATGGGCATTGAAGGAAGAGATGGGCTAGGCTTTCTGTAATGACCTAAATCCAATAATTCTTATTTTTAATTATTAAAAATAATAAAAAGGATTTTATAGAATTTTTTGGGTATTTTTCAGAAATTAATTATGATGATTAATAAGCTAATTAGAGCATTGGGACTATTTTTGAAATAAATATATTTGTTTTGGGGGTTTCAGTGTGAGTAGGATACATTATGGGTATTAACCATAATTTATGGTTTGAAATTCAAATTATAACCGCAAGAGGGTGCGTGGATGTGAGGGTATTGGAAGTTTGAGTGATGGAAGGAAGGTTACTATATCAATATCCTTCACCTTCCATCTCATCAGAACCTGTTTTGGGAATTTCTGGTGAGGGTTAAGAGATCTAGCCTTAGCCGTTCCCTTACAGTGGAGAAGAAGAGGAAAAGAAGAAGAAGAGAAAAGAAGAGAAGCTTTAGATCGATCAGAACATCAGCACCAATAGAGGTAAGTTCTATTTTCTGTATGATTCTTGTTCAATATCGTGGTTGTTTTCCTATTCGTGAAATTTAGTTTAAATGCATGATTATCTGTTTGATTTGTGTTAAATGATGATTTGCGTGTTTCGATTGATTTGTTCTTGATTTTAAACAATTATACCAGTTATAAGTGACTTTGGTTTGAATTATTTTCGAATTGATGACTTTCAGAGCAATATTAGAATTTCTGTCTCATGACCTGTCGGCAGGCACCGGTCCACCGACCAGGCTACTGACAGGGACTGAAATACACAGGTTCTTCACCATCGGCAGACACCGGCACACCGACCAGGCTGCCAATAGGGGTATGTTTTGAGTATATTCAGGTGGTTAGGAGGTGTGGTATGAACCAGATGAGTGTGGATTTGGTCTATTGGGATTAAAAGAAGGTCTATGGGCTTGGATCCACCTGCGGGGGTCCAACTTTGATTTCCACGGCACACCCTAGCCCTGCCGACCAGACTGGGAATTAGGGTTTTGACTCAATTTGTTTAGTGATTGGTGCCATTGACTCTTGGTGATGTTATACTAGATTTGGGATTGATTTGGCTTGGTTTGTGTACTAGTTAGGATACTCGTGATGGCATTCGGCAAATTATTCGTGTGTATGGGCGCCGGATAGCTTCTGAAGGATGTTATCACTAGAAATTCTACGGACTCGTGGTTAAGGTACGTAAGATGATTTCCAGTAGATTATCCGCGTGTATGGACGCGTGGATAGTTTCTGATGGGAATTATCATTAGAATCCTAAGATAATGATTACATGCATGCTAGGTCGATGTGGATTGTTAAGTGATCCTAGAAGGAGAAAACTATAAGGATTCCTTGCGAGGTTCCTTTGAGGTTGACTATACCTATGGGTTGAAAGTCCCATTTAAATAAGTATAGGATTCTTGCGAGGTCCTATAAGGTTGGCTCATAATAAGTTCAGGGATGGCAAAAATGCAGTACGACAAACTTTTGAGAATAATTCGGATTAAGTGTCATAAAAATACGGTAAAAGTTCGGCAAAAAAATACGAGAACGTCAAAGATTCGGAGACAGTAATGTTTGTGTATAATACTTTTAAGTGGCAAAAGTTCGGAAGTAAAAACTCGGTACTTCACACACACACACACACACACACACACACACACATATATATATATATATGTAGCATTGTATGTGTGTCAAA
>JAUPMG010290084.1:0-17624 GCA_031762675.1 Pachysandra terminalis | reverse complement strand
GTTTTTAAATTTTTTATTTCAATTTTTAATTGATTAACTTCATTCCTAAGATTAGGCACATTAGAAGGTCTAATATTAGACGGAGAATTATTGAGTCTATTGATTACTTCCTTCATGCTGTAATGCATATCAGGATCTGCAGAGATATAGGATTATGAGTGTCCTGTTTAGCAAAGTCATAGCAAGTTTTAATTAATTTTATTTTAATTCGAGGGTCTTGAACTTGATCAATTAGTTCAAGAAGAGACTGTTGTTGGCTAGTTAGCACATTTATGCTAAGACCATTCATTTGGATAATTGCTTGTACATGATAACATTTACTTTGTAATTCAGTAGACTGACAATTATTAGAATTAGAGGATGCTGTCGAAGAGGAGGAATACGATTCATTAACTCCTTCAAAGTCATTGTCAGTCTGATCAACATCTTGATCAGAGTCAGAAGAATTAAGTAATATTACTTAATTGAAGTTTTAAATCTTCATCAATTTGAAGATTATTTAACTTCTTTTTAGTAGTACACTTATTAGCATAATGGCCAGTTCTGCCACATTGAAAGCATATTGCTTCTTTAGGATTTTTAGATTTAGATTTAAATTTGTTAGAAGATTTTTTCTTAGAAGATTCTGGTTGATTTTTAAAAGGTTTTTTCTTAGAAGAATATTTTCTTTTAGATGAAGATTTATAATCTTTCTTATGAGATTTCCTAGGTTTAGGATACTCAATATGAGTATTGTAAGCGTATTGCTCACAAAAATCGCTAGTTTCTTTATTGCTTGCTAATTTTTATCTCTTTAATTGTTTCTGCAATTTAATATCATTGCAAAGGGATAAGCCTTCTTGAATAATGGTACTCATTAAACTTCTATAAGTATGGGAGTTATAAGGAATGAAAATACCATTATGCATATCTCTTAATTTCTTTCTTACTTTCTCGGCAAATAAAGTAGGTAAGCCATTAATAAATTTGGTTTTCCATTGTTCAGAACTGGCATCATTTCCTTGAAGGACTTTAGCTAATAATACATCTTTTAACCATTTAAAATGACTTAAAGCGGAACAACGAAGATTCTGTAAAAGTTCTCTGGACCTTTCATTATTTACATCTTCAGGTCCAATGAAATGATAAATAATTGTTAAGATCAAAGTATTAACAACATCTTGTTGCTGAATATCTTGATTTTACTCATTCTTAATGCTTTTAGTGGCATGTAAAATTTCATGCTGCTGTTGGAGAGTAATAATATTATCCCACCAACCTTTAAGAAGGCCAGTAAACCCACAAGTGATAAACTTGGCAAATTCTTGATGAGAATTACTATTTTGTTTGCAGACAGTGCTGTACATCAACATTTGATGAATGATTTCATAAATTTGATATTCAAACATGCTATCTATGTTCCATTCATAGATAATTTTACCATGATAAGATTTTTTTGGTATAGAAAAAATCTTCCTCATAGAGAATGTCTTAAGGTGTTGGTCTAGGGTAATGATTCCTAGTAGGTCCATTTCAATTTCAATTAAGCTTATCAAAATTAATTTTATTTAGTTGCAAATTATGATTATCATTAGCAAAGTTCATTTCAATTTCATTAAGCTTTTGGGGATTTATATTCGAATCAATTTCAAAATCAGAATCATGATGAGATAGGACATTTATATGGAGTCCTTGGATTTTTTGAGATAAAAGGTTAATATATTCTTCATTTTTTTAAGGGTTTGATAATTTAAATCCAGAAACCTCAATTGAAGGTTTAACAGTAGGTAAATTTGGTGGTTTTTCTTTTTTGATTAAGAAAAGAGATTATGTCATATGTATTGGTCTCTATTCGACTCAATTATTTCCCAATTGTTTGGAGAAAAAGGTTTGTATAATTGTTTTGTTTATAGACCTGATTATGGTCTAATAGATTAGGCAAAATTTCCTTACCTTTTTCACGATGAGAAATGTTTGTAAAGGCAACAATTTTGAGAGGCTGACTAGAAGAATTAGGAAGTGTATTTGATAATTTTATAGAGTCAGGAGGAGGATGTATAGAAGTTATAATTTTATCCTCAACAGTTGTCCAAGTCTTTTGAAATTCTTCAAGAGAAAAAAGATTAGGCACAGACGGGTTGAATAAAATCATTGGACAGAGGGAATGATTTGGCGTTGAGATTCTAAAAAGTTATAGAATTCAGTTTTAAAATACTGAAGTTCATCATTGTTGTAGAAATTAAAATACCAATCCCTAAATCCTTGATAAATAGGGAGGTAAAATTCATTATCAATAATTTGTCTATTAATCACAAAATTCAATTTAGTTTTGAAATCCATTAAAACAATTAGTTTGAAAATTCATTTCAGAAGGTGTAGGTAATTCTCTCATAGCGTTTTTATAGATGGCATGAGGAATTTGATGGGCAAACAAACGGATATCTTCAAGATTTATCTTATTATCACTTTCTTCTGATTTATTATCAAAATAAGGTTGAATAGGAATTTCAGAAATAGAGTTCCTGGAAGCAGAAGGGAAAAACACTTGATAAGGTGTTTTGGTTGTGATATGGTTAAGGATAACTTCACCATCCGTATGTTGGATAATAGTATCAATATCGTGATGAATAATAGGTCGAGGGGGTATTGCATTTGGTATACTCCAAGACTCAGGGAAATTAATCTTATCCTAAGATAACATGCAAGGAGTTGCAATACTAGTCTTAGAGGTAAGATTGGATTCAATTAAGACAGTCTTACCATGTGAACTAGACTTCTTAATGTTAGGTGTCATGGAAATTCATGTCTATAGTATATTCTATAAATTAGTGCAACTGTTTCAGATCCAAGGAGAAAGTTATATCCTTTAGTCTGAAAACGAAGGCTTATGACTTCATAGAGATTATGGTTAGTCAAAGATAGACCGAGGTTCGGGTATACATCAAAATATACCAGACCATGACAAAGGCTAGTCTCTATAGCACCCATTAACGATGACCTATAGTCAAGACAACGGGCATCACAAAAAAGTTTCCTGTAGACATGCATTCATGCCTAACAAAGTTAGTGGTTTAAATGCCACTTGGATAAGTCCAATGTGAATGAATTTGTATTCTTTTAGATGAGATTGCAAATCATGTGGATGAAGCAATTTAATAATCTCATCTTGAGAGTCTAGACTCAAAGTCTGTTCCATGGTCTTAATAGCCATGCTAGGATTTAAGTCATACCATTTAGAGCTATAAATGGTCTTTGGCCTAATTTTGGGAATAGTCTATTTATTCAGCTGTTGCTGAACATTATCAAATTCAAGTAATTCAGAATTTTTAATTAACTCTGAGGTTGATTGGAATGGTTAAGTCATGTTTTAAGTTAATGCTTAAGCACACTAATTAATTAAAGCAAACTGTTATAATAAAAGATGCAAAGTAGGAAAAGAAAACATAAAGTATAGAATATATCTATCATATATTCTGTAATTCTTATTCTTAATTTAAGGATTATATCAATAATGGGACAGGCTCATTATGGGCAACAATGACCAAAAAGCCCTCTTGGCAACACGGTCGACAAGCCCCCGCCATACAATTATTGATATGGAACTTAAAATGAGAATACACAACCAATTGCAGAATATAAAATAATATGCTTTATGTTTTCAAGATACCAAACTAAGGCGTGCTTAAAAAATCACAGAAAGTAAGCTTCAACTAATTAGACATGCTTAAGCATTAAACTAAATTAACCAAGCATTAATTTGTGAGGTTTATAAACCGAGCGTTCACTCCGAAGAGAGAGGATTATAACAGGCAAGCTTGGGTCAATGCCGAGCCAAGGTCCACATTCACAATTATAACAGGTTGGCTCTGATACCAAAAATGAAACTCTTTCAAACTAATGTCAGGTTTATTGGCTATACCATCATTCAATTCTTTATAACAGGTATATCAATCAATGACTCGGTGTCATTAGTTTATCAACCCCCTTGAGATTTCCGACGAAAGGTTGTTATTGTAGTTTCAAAAACCTCAAAAGGTCTAATTCCAATTGTCACAAACCTTGGGGATCAAAGTGTAATTTTCCAAAAAAAATGACTTTCCACATACCTGTGATGTTTAGAAGAGGTTTTGAGGACTACTGAAGAGCACCGAGGTCTGAACTCTGGAGTGGAGCAATGGAACTTGTTTTCGTTTTTCTTTTCTGTGTTAGTGGAAATTGTTTTTTTTTTTTTTTTGGGGAAAGAGGCAGTATTCTATTTCTATGTCTATATTATTAAAATCATAAAGCTATTTTTGAAGGTTTTTGTGTTCATAGATATATAAATATTTTATAATAACATTTTAGCAATTATCTATAGATTTTACAACTAATTATCTTTAAAGCTAGTGTTGTATAGTCTTTCCATATCTTTAATATTTTTTATATAAAAAATATTAATTTTTTTTGATCCATTTTCTTGACTAAAGTATCCTTTTTAAAGTCCTACTAAAACTTAATCTTTCATAAACAAATATTTTTTCATATATAATAAAAAGAATTACGATGTTTATCAATAAATTTAATTTTAAAAATAAGTTCAATTAAAATTAATTAGTTATACTTTTAAATCAAATGTAAAAATCTTTTTTAATGTAAACAAATTTTATTTTAGCCAAGTAGATGTGTAAAGATAAGTTTAATTAAATAGTAAGATAAATTTAAAAGAACATTACAAAGTTGTTTCTTTACTAATGAAGTTCTAATTAAAATTATTTATGTCTTATAACTAATGAAACTACCTACTAAAATATATTTCTAGAGTCCTATTAAAACTTAACATCTCACAAACAAATAGTTTCCCACACGTGGCAAAAGAAATTATGTTGCTTATCATTAAGCATGACATAAAAGTTTAGTTAAATTACTAATTATATTTTTAAGACCAAATGTAAAAAAATTATTATAAATAAATTTTATTTTAGACAAGTACATGTGTAAAGATACGTTTAATTAAACAATAAATAATTTTACAATAATAATATAAAATTTGTTTCACTATGACGTGATGTTCTAATTAAAGTTAATCATTCTTTCTAACTAATAAAGAAAATCTAAAAATAATTAATTAAAGATAGCAAAGAATCTAAATAAAAAAAGATTCTAATTGATTAATGATTCTAAATAGTTATTATAAAAAGTTCAAGAATAGATAAGTTTATCTTATAATTAGATAAGGTTATGTTCCCTTTCTCTCTCTCTTGATCGGGGAAAATCCACCTAAGGCTACTTGGTGCCATTAGTCGGTCAAGTATTATTCTTTGCGCAAATGTGGGCGTGCTAGAGAAAATTGGAATGTCTCTCACAGTATATAGCTTATGCTCTCGACCTCGGGCATCTAGTTGCATACAACAGGTCACCACTATTATGATTGATAAGGCGATTGTTAGAGTTTGGGTTCTTCCTCCAAAATGGGTTCTTCAAACACAATTTAAATGCTGAAAGATCAGTTGAAGAGAAAAAATATGATAGATTGGTGTAAATATAAATGAATTACAGAAACTGAATTTAAATAAATAAACATAATGGTAACAAAACATCAAAACTACTAAGGGGATAGGTACATCGATCATTGATAAGCCTGAGTAGTTGTCGTAGTGGACGTGATGGTTGCGATAGGTCCATCGAATCTGAAGTACGTTCGATCAGATCTCCTACAACGTTATAATCATTCTTCTGAAGGAGGATTATCGCTGGGAGAGACGAAGTAGGATCAACTGAGGGACTATGGGATGTCTCGCGAATAGTTTTGAGATGGTCGATCACGGAGATAAAGTAGAGGCAAAGGATAAGTGACTGTAGTTTGATTATTGAGGTGGTGGGGGCTTGAGCAGAGCCATTCTTCTTCTAGTTATAGCTTTTCATCTCAGAGATGTGGCTTCTAGCTGCGTCTTCGTTGTCCACGTTCAAGATTGTGTGGTAGTTATAATCGTCTTTTGTCCCACGACTATCATGATTAGTTTGAGGGACTAACTTCTCCTATAAGCTTTTGATAGGTTTCCTAACTCCTCTAACCGTTATTTGGAAGCTAACAACTAAGTGAAAGTAGCGATTTTCCTCTCTTTTCGCATTATCCTTTGATCGATCAGTATTTCACCCAAGTATGAACTCCTACGTGGTCGTTGTGAGCCCCAATAGGCAGTTATCGCGATTACGTGGTCGTTGTGTCCCCCTCCTACCCTTATGCCACTTAGGCGCTTCACCTGACATGTTGAATGCTTCTGAAAAATGGCATAGGGAGCAGGGACAATTAAATTTTTATCTGTTGAGTCATCATCACACCTGGCTTGGATGATAACTTGGCAAGCTGACTAGGCCTGACCATTATAAATGGCCGGCCATAACTTCGTCGTCAACCACAAAAAACTATCAACAAACTTTTGTACTTTACTATGCTCGATCACAAGTTCTTACTTGCTCTCCCTCTCTCTGTTCGATAACTTGGCTTCCATCTTCTCTCCATTTCAAAACCTATGTTCAATCAGCTTCGCATCGATGGTTGCTTTCCCAGTCCCTGCTTCTAATTCTTCTGTTGAAGGACTTCCGTCACGACTTGCAGACTCATTTTACTGATCATATCGGAGAGGTGATCGTTCATCATGATTCCAGTCTTCTGTTGGGTGTCTGTTTCTTTCCTTCCTACCCTAAATCTGTGCTTGAGTATTCCTCCCCTTATTTTCCTTGCCATGTAGGCGAGGATTATCTCATTGAGGTCCAATCCCTCAATTGGGGAAGCTGGCTAAAAGGCCGATCAATTAGATCAGGGTTGAACACCATTCAGGCTTGGAATCAATGGGTCAACCGCTTGGAACCCACTTATGGTGATGTATGGAGGAGGTATGGTCTCTACGAGATCGTCCAATACTCATGCATCGAGATTTTGATGAATCGGTCTCTCTTGAATGCGGCTGCCTGTTTTGGGAGTCAGCCAACCGATACCTTTCATTTTCCATGTGGGCTTATGAGGCCAACAGTTCAAGACATCTCTTCCTTAAATGGTCTCTCTCCAATTGGAGAATTGGTTAGTGTTGTACTAGAGGTCGATCTTGGTCTCGTCAATAGCCAAAACTCTCATATCTCTTGTGACATTTTCATTAGGAATGAGATGAAAATAGGAGATTCTTGGTTCCACGAGCATTGCTCCTTTATTTTGATGCTCCTCTGCAGAACCCTTTTCTGCATTTCCTTCGATCTGATGACCAAGGAGTATGTTAGGCTTGCGGTTGACTTGGCCTCTGGTTGAAAACTTGCACTTGCCCCCTCTGATCATGATTCTCCATGACCTGGTGGTTAAGGGTCTTGGAGTCATGGTGGTCCTTTGTGGATCCTCCAGTCCTGGTTTTATGAGTATTTCCTGATTGTCTTTACCTTGTCCATGATTTGCCCCATCTTCGATCTGAAGCTTTTTGGCCAACGGTGGCTTAGTGCTTCCGTTTTCAAGAAGCCTTTTGGAGATTGTCTCCAGTTTTTCTTGTACCTCACCATTGATCGGCCAAACTCAAATTTCTTTCCATTTGTTGTCTTGGCCGAGCATGATGAATGGTTGTCTAAGGGTGACCTTCGGGCCGATGACGACACGGAGTTGGTCAAGCACTAGAGCTCCTGATGGCCTTCATACTTGTTTAGAAGGATCCTCCACTTCGGAGGATCGATTGAAAGCCTCGATCGAAACCAAAAATGTGGGCTGGAGGTTTACATGCCTGCCCTCCTTGTTCATCAGTTTAGCCTTACCCAAGGAGTGCCAATGTTGGCTTTATTTTACTTGAATGATCCTCCCTACCATAGGATGATTATAGGCTCGGCCGATGTGTTGAGAGGGGTTGACAACCTATTCTATAAGGGTGTTAAGGAGTTCACCATGCCTGCTACTTATAACTGTTAAGCCTGCCTCCCATCCTTTAAGAAATGGTGGGTTGGCTAAACGGTCTGTTTCATTATTTCTCCTGCATCGGTCATCATTGACCGATTGCAGCCAGCGAAGGGTCCCCAGAAATTGTCCTCCAAGCCACTTGCACATGCCCTGACCGTGACTACGGTCGTCGTTCTTGCTCCTACTCTTGAAAAGAAGTCCAACGCGAAAGCAAACATGTGCCAGTCTAATGTGTGCTCGACTAAGAAGAGGAGCCATGAGGAACTTGCTTCAGGTATTGCTCATGACACTGATTCAGTTAGGAAGTTTGAACAATTTTAAGGTGTAAAGTGGAATGCCAACCTTTCGGCCAACATATTAGACAACAACTTACGTTGTCCTGCTAACGGAGGCAATCCCTTCAGTATACTGAGTGTTTAGAGGAGTGGATGCATGGCCATGCATCCAGTGGGGACTTTGAAGACGACATGAAATTTTTCTTCTCTACTCTCGAAGATCCTACTCCTCCTTGGCCAACGACCAGGCTTTCCATGGCCAATCCTTTAGTGAGTGTGGTTGCTAGACCGACCAATGGAATTGGGCTCTTGGCCCAATCGGTCAAACTTTACGTTCAGGTTGCAACTTCACCCTCGGCCGGAATAGCATTAGTTGGTATATATTTGAATTTCCTTTCTAATGTTTCTTTTCTTTATATTCCTGCTTTTCTTTATCTGTCTTTAAATGTTTCTTTTTCCTTGTCTTGATAGCTACTGCTCTTCTGGCTGTGCCGTTGACAACAAGCCTTGCACTGACTGAGGCTGATTTGCTGACTCCACTTCCCTCTCTGTCGTCAGTAATTCCAAGGACCACTAAGGGTGAAGACTAGGGCCGGTGGTCGTTTGCTGCCGAAGGCCATTCCTACTACTCTCCTGATTGACCTCTCCCATATGGAGGATGATATTGATGTGATGGCTACTGAGAGGAAGAAAACTAGGGAAGCAAAGGACCAAGGACAAGAGGATGCTACCAAGGAAGAAGAGAAGACAGAATAAAAGACGACCGAGGAAGAAGAAAAGAAGAAGGATGAGGAAGAAGGTCCAGAGAAAGACCAAGGGAAATATGAAGAAGAAGAGAAGATAATAGAGAAAGAGAAGGAAGAAGAGAAAAAAGAAGAAGAGAAAGAGAAAGAAGAGAAGAAAAGGGAGGATCAACCACCAAGTCCTCCCCCATCTGATGCTAATACTTCTAAGAAAGAGAAAGAAGAGAAGAAAAGCAGTAAGATTGCTGACAAGTCTGGAAAGATTGTCACGAAGGGTCTTAGAACTGCTGACCACTGCTACACGATAAAAGAAAGGACTTCCACCTCTCCTTCTACCTGCCTCATGACTTCTACTCATGAAGGTGATGATATTCGAGAAACATCTATGCACCCCTCAAGTAAAGTCATCGAGTGCAACTACTGTGGAAGGGAGGGACATCATGCTATTGATTGCACGATGAAACTTCGTGGTCCTACTGTCTCCAAGAAACTCAAATATGTGGAGAAAAAGACATTAGATATGTCTGACCCTCTGGATTGCATAGTTCCATTTGATAAGGGTAAGTCTCCCTCTGTCTTTCAGGATCCTGTCTCTACTGCCATCGACCTTAAACGTTCAAAGAAATTGTTCACACTGATTCATCAAATCAACAAGGTCTTCAAACTAAAGAAGGCATTAGAGGGAAGCATGTCTAGAATGCCACCTAGACCTTCTTTAAATCCCACCTCATGGGTTACCGAGGAGTGATCTCCTCGGCAGGTATCACATACGAAGGCGTCGACTTGTTTGACCTATCTTTTAAGTCCAAGTATGTGATAAGCGGACTATCCATGCACATGGTATAATTATTTCCCTCATTTGAATGCATATTCTGTTTGAATGGCGTGATTTGTGTATTTAAATAGTCTTACTATTAATGTGCACACCTTACGGGTGGCTGGAAATGTTTTCTAAAATTTAGAAATTTCTTAAGTGATTTTTCTGGATTTTTCTAAACATTTTATGGGATTTAAGTGCCCGGTCAACCGACCCGTGTAGGAATTATTTTCCCGCACGGGGCTTAGGCTTTAAAAATCCTTGTAAACTAACATTAGTCTTAGTTTTTCTCTTTCCCACCTTAGGGGGCTTTTTCATTTTCTCTTGTGGATGTTCTCTTGATTTCTTCTCAAGATATTTTTGCTTCAAAAAAAATTCAAGTAAGTATTTTTATTATGTTTTTGATTTCTAGTTTCGATGTCGCTAGATTATTTGTATTTGTACTCACATTTGTAATCATTTTGTGTTTGTTGTTGTTTTCAGGGTGTCCTTCCTAGTTCCGTGTATTTCCCATAGGAGTTTCGGGTTGTTTTTGTGTAAATTGTGTTTCCTTGAGTTTAAAATTTCTAGTTTTATTAGCTACTAGATTTTGTGGAAGAACTAGCCCCCTTTCATCATGCCATTTAATGATTGGGCTAGGTTATGTCATATAGGAGAGGCCTCTTCATCAACCACTCATGGCTTGTCGGATTCCCCATCGGATCCTGTTCCACCATTAGGTCACGGTGTCAACATGTCTCACATTTTTGAGAATATCTCCATTGTCGTAGAAAGGTGAGTAATTGTAACTGATTTGGTGAATCATAATATTGTTGACATTTTGGACTACATCAACTGGTCGAGCATTCCCTATTGGGGTGGATTTGTTTCCCCATACATTGTTAGAGAATTTATCAGCCATGTTGTCTCTATTTGTGTTGATCCTCTGCTAATCACGGCCTCTTGGAATGGTAGTACCTTGAGATTGACACCTGACTTTATTTCTTGCATAATTAGTGTAGATCTCTCGCCTGGTCATGAGATTTTTAAAGACCTTGATATGGATTCACTTAGTAGGGCTATTTTGCTTCTTTGTGGCCCTCTTGGACACTTAAATGATGACTGATCTCATTCCTGAAACCCGAATATAAGATCGTGCATAACTTCTTTACTACTAATGTTTATCCTAGTATTATGAATAGGACTGTATTATTCAAGTATATGATCTCTGTCCTATTCTAGGTTGTGACCGGTGTTCCTTTTTGTCTTCCATCTCTCATTTGCCATACCATAATTTCCTTTTTCCGCACACCTAACCTGAGTGCGTGTCCCTTCGGCTTTCTCCTAACTCAAGTGGGAAAGTTTGCTGGTATGGTGGATCTTCCAGGAGTGTTTTTCATGTATTTTATTCCCTTCTCCAAGGCTAACCTTATTATGATGAATCTTGATCCCGTGGAGCTCCGAGTAGAGGGAGCATTGATGACAATGGACTTGAGGAAGACGGGGAGCAGGCAGGGGATTCCACTAGTCATGGAGAGTCTGGTTCAACAAGTTATTCTTTACTGTCCCTGGCATCGAGTGTTCGTAGCATTGACTGAAAAATGTCAAGGATGGAATAGACCGTCTCTGGGAGTTTTAGGAGTGTTGGATATGATATTCCGACGACTCTGTCCTTAAGTGATGATGAGGAGTGATTGCATTTTTTTTTTCTGATCACCACTTCAGTGATTTCTTGATATATATATATATATATATATATATATATAAATTGTGGTTATACTTGAGTTTAAGACATTGTAGTGTGATTGATATACTTTGATCCATGTTTTGACTCTGATAGTACCTTTGTTCTCTCTTAAAGTATACTTTGATGCATGTTATCATCCTTCACTATAGTTCATGTTGAGTTACCCACATGTGTAGACTTCGTTGCTTGTTATGCTTATTCATCTATCTTGTCTACACATCGCCGTGGTTGGACCGGTGCACCATTCTTATCTTTATGGGGTCCATCCTAGGCTTGTATAGGCTATGCTTGGTTTGATAGTTATATTTCTTGTCATAGCTTATACTGGCTTGCATTTATTATATTTATGCTTTCATGCTTATCCTTGTAGATGGTCTTTGCTTGATTTGGATTAGATGACACATTGGTGTGTATGCATACGGAACTCGCATGCTGTGGTTTCTAGTAAAATCTTCCACATTCTTGTTCCGATTTGTGTGAGTCTCGTGCCTATTGCATATCTTGGTTAGACTCACACGGTGCATACACATGTCATCTTGCTCATCTTTTCCAAATCATTGCCCCCATTGGGACTTGGGCTTTAGGATGCCTAATAAGGTTTTTACAAACATATACATTGTATTATAGTTAAATCTTACTATGTATTATGTTTGTCATCTTGCATTGTGTAAATTATTGATTATCATTTGATGCATTTCTAGAGGTCACTAAGGGTTGTTTTGGTTTTATTGAAAATTATATGGAACCAACCTTTATACCTGTAGATAGTGATAATTGTAAGGATAGATGTCCTAATGAAATAATGATACGTGGCGAAACCACGAATGATTACTCGAGTCATGACTTATGAAAAATTCTAACTCTCGATTAAGATATCTCGATGAGGCGTACCGAAAGACGAGTAACATATTGTTAATGACTAACATAGAAGTTTTGCAGATTATGAAGGCTACATGATGCCTATTACGATTATCCAACATGACAGAATACATGAGATTGATCCACGCCACACACGCCAAAGAGACGAGTCTCAACGAATACACACCTCTGTCTAGAGTGAACCTCAATGACGTAGAAGGTCAAACAGACTCGACAGTACTAAGGCTGAATGGCCTCGATAGTACTAAGGCTAAACAAGTTCTGCCTAAGGGAAAGACAACCCTAATGGTAAGAGAGGGAAAGACATCCCTCGAGCTGTGCCTCACATTCACCAAAGAGATGCGTCTCGGTGAATACTCCTTTCCATCTAGAGTGAATCTCGATGGTACTAAGGTTGAACGGTCTTGATAGAGTTAAGTCTAAATAGTCTCGAAAGTATCAAGACTAGACAGTTTCGATGATACTAAGACTAAGCCTCGATGGTATTAAGACTGAACAATCTCGATGGTACTAAGGCTAAAAGAGTCTCCATCTAAAGGGAAAGACAACCCTCAAAGATGTAGAAGACACATCTTCGTCTAACAGGGAACCTCGATGACATAGAAGATAAAAAGGCTCGATAGTACTAAGGCTAGATAGCCTCGAAAGTACTAAGACTAAACAGCCTTGATGATGCCAAGACCGGACGGTCTCGAAGGCATTAAGGCTACACAAATATCATTTGTGCCAAGACTAGTTGGTCGCGAAGGCACTAAGGCTAACATAACCCCATCAACTTTTATCAGATTGAGATTGACACACCAAAGGAAAAAATGCCTTCAACGGTGCCATAGACCAAGTGAACTTGGCAAATTCCTAATAGATTTCCCAAGTGCGCCAAAGGCAAGAAAGTCTTCGATGGCGCCAAAGACCAAGTAAACTTGGCGAACTGCTGATTGATGCGCCAAAGGAAAGAATATCTTCAATTGCGTTGAAGACCAAATATATTTGACGAAATATTGATACACCGAGTTCCAATGGCACCAAAGGCAAGAAAGTCTTCAATGGTGCCAAAGACCAAGTGAGCTTGGCGAATTGCTGATTGATACACCTAAGGCAAGGAACTCTTCAATAGCACCAAAGGTATGGTTTAATACATCTGAAATTATACAACTTGAGCAAATGTCCCATATTAGACAAAACCTCATTGACACCAGGGATCTTCGATGGCACCAGAGGTTGAGAAATATCATGTTACTACTACTACTGATTTGTGTGATGTATGCCAACGCCTAACATTGGCACCGAGGGCATAAAGCACACCTTGTTGATTTCAAAGTGGGATTTAGCAATATAAGGAAAGGAGGGGCGTGAGGCTCACCCATTATGAATTACATGATGAATTATGTCTGTGTTCATAATGAAAATATTGTGATTTGTCATAATGGCAAAGATGTAATTTATCAATGTCATTTGTGAGGGGACCATTTCAGAGATAGGGATAATTACCATTATTTACCCCTGGATTAACATTCTGAACACCATTAGGAAACGGTTTAAATGGAATTTTATCTGTCATCACCCCTCTTTAATTCTTATAGATAGCAACTTCTGTTTCCAAACAGAGATCAGAATCTGGGGGCAAGGTACAATTTCTGTAATTGTGGTTCTGAGGTGTGCTCACGAAGCTCCAAACCTCCTTGCTCACTATTCCTCTTAGTCCAATTTAGTCATGTGTTGTTCTTCTCCTAATTTTTCTCTTCCTTTATTCTCTTGAAGACGAGGTACGGTCGACTATCGATTAAGGCTTCCGTCGAGTCAATAGTATTTTGATAGACGACATTTTTACAAAACGAACCTAAACATTTTGGCGACTCAGCCGGGGATTAGTCTCCTTCATATTGACTCAGCAAACAATGAGTCATTACCAATGAGCCACGCCTCTCAGGTCAACCAAGAAAGATTCTTGCGACTAATAAATGGAAGAAAGACTATACCATGAAGAGTATTCAGACGAAAAATGGGTTATGTATCTTTTTCTCTATGCTTTTACTTTGATAGATATTAGCCCTATAAGTAACTATGTCATGAATTGATATTCGCCAAGGTATGATGCGAAAAGACTCTTTCATTACTAGTTGAAAAGTTTTTCTTACAAAAGGTAAAAGAAGGAATACATTTCTTAAACAAAAAAAGGCACTGATAAATTAGATATCGTTGCCCCGTAGCATCATTGCATTCAACAAATGAAGAAGCTGTCGGCGCCAACTCGGCTGAGAATGACAGCACACTATTCACTTTTTATTACTCTTCATCATAATCATCATCTTTATCTGCAGGATTCGGGGGCATTTCGCCAAAGTATGACATCATCTAAGCCCTGAAAATACTCATACCTTGACGTCGATCATGAAAAACATTACGGTGTGCTGGGATATCATTCATAACCTTAGTCAAGTTGTATGATTGGCCTCTCTTCTAATGGCGTATGCCTCTGCATATCTGAGCACGATATACATCATTTGGCATCACTATTGTCCGCTCCTCTAATGCTCGCGCTCTATCTTCCAAGGCCAATGCCGCCAAGTATGTTGGATCCGCTTGAATAGATGCAGACGAGTCATCACAAATTCTTATCTCTTAATTAACCTTCATCAGCTCTTGATAATACCTTTGCGCAGTATAGAAAAGGGCGCCTTCAAGAAACTCGTAATTGAAACTTATCAAGAGAAAACCGACGAAGACAACGAAAAAGATTTTCATAATGTATATGAGCATTTTCCAAAGATAGAGATGCTATATCATCCACTAGAGTAAGAACGTCTACCCTTATCACTCTACAGAAAGAAATGTGGTCGGCCATGGGGAAAACATCGAAGAGGTCTGGAAAAGCTTTCAATAAAACTTCCCTTGCCTCGCGAAGATTAGGAAGAGTTTGAGGCCAATGGATATCTAGGTGAGCTAAGACGAATGCCTCTATATCATACAGCTGGCGCAAGTGGATGAAATCTTGTTTGCATTTGCCTAGAGAGGGAGGAGCAGTGACTCCAAAAACACTGCCTAAATCGCCTCTATGCGCCATTGAAGTCTCGTGAAAATACTTAAGTGTAAGACTCAAGGGTGAAATCGGAGAAGGTTTGAATGAGCTAAATTTTTAGCCCTTTATATAGAGGTTTAAGAGTCTTTTCGTAAGACGTAAAAGTTAATGAAAGAAACTCGTCATTTATAATATGGTAAGAATGTGTGAATGAAAGAAATGCATAAAAACTTCATATTAAATATTCGTTAGAATTACGATGAAAGAAGAAAATGCATAAATGATAAAAAAAAGGGGGGGAGCTACATTGGTTATTTGATCGAAGGAAAGAAGAGATCATCATGTCTTCTTCAAGAGGTTTGCTAAGAGGACGCCAAGCATGAATCGATTGCCTTAGAGCCAGGTACATGTTAAGGAATACTCATCGCTATTGTCTGCTATCCCGCACCTCATCTTTAGATAGTTTTTTCTCCTACTCCAAGAGTCGAGCCTTCAAAGATTCCACCTTCGCTTTGCGCTCAACTACATGAGATTGTAAGTCCTCACACGACATAGAAGAAGCTTTCAATTCCTTCAGGCGATTGAAGCGTGTCAAGGATTCTTTGACGCTCTTCAAATGATTGGTCAACCAATCTAGCTTCATCCCCAACGCCAAGGGATCTTCGAGATCCTTGTACATCTCTTGAGGCCCATGCGCCATAAGAGAAGATAACCTTGTTGTTCATAAACGATTTACCACTAAGAACACCACCAAATAGAAGGAAGCGTGGATTTGAAGATTAGAAATGGTCGTCTGCTCGCCCAGGTCGTCATGAACATTGATGATCCCTTGGAGGAGCAGGCCATAAACATTAGGGATCAGGATATTCCCTACAAGAACATAATTAACGACGGGCTTGTCACACCACAAATCTGAGACATAGGATCTCGAGGATTCCAAGGGAATAACCTTCGGATCCATCACATGGACGCGGATATCCAACCACATACTTAACCAATATCCTGGTTAATCAGAGTCTAAAATTCATAAACAGCGGAAGTCTCAAATTAAACCAAACCTGTAGCTCAACATAAGTTTGTTAAGCTAACAACCTACTTATTTGAAATAAAATTGTCACGACCCAAACCAGTTTAGATCCACGGATCCATAACCGGGTCGGATTGCGACTCTCACCCCATATTGCTATGGGATTGGAAAGCAATATAAGAACATAAGCGAAAGTTAATTACACTGTTCTAATAAAATATAACTATAATTACAATGTCTGTCCTTAATTACAAAATTCTGGAAATTTAAATTAACTAATCTATATTAAATTCTCTTCTACAATTCTATCTTTGAATGCCCATTCCTCAAGCTCTCTTTAGTGATCTACTTCCCTTAGTAACCTGAAAAAAACAACAACACAATATCCGTAAGCCAAAGCTCGTGTGAGTACACCTTTAAAACAAGGTATTTACTCAACACCTAATGCTACTACAAATTACAATATATATTAATAATGATCTGAAATATATAATTATGATAATGAAATCAGAATAATGAACAATGATGATAAATCACAGCAACATGTTCTCTAACCAAATCTCACATTGGTTTGTATCATAAGGATATCACATAGTTTTTTTTATCATACTACATGCCTAAATCTATATGATATTCATATCTAGTGCGTCATACACGAGTTAACAGCAATAATATCAACAAGCACATGATAATGCAATATGCATGAAGTCTGGTATTCGAATGACTCAAGTCCCCACACTAACCAATCAAACATTGAGCAAGAATGTCTTCTTGATCCATTCCCCCCATACAGGGCCACTCTCAATGCAAGATATTCTGTGTGCGCATCATAGTTTTATGGGGCTCTGACCAAGAGGGTACAATTCCCCCACTTATTTTTGGTAGGGCAATACAAAATCCAAGGCGTCCACAACTAGGATTTATCCTCAGCAGAAAAATGAGTAATCCGAATACCAAAAGGTTGACTCTTATGACTCAGATTTGAAGTCTCCATCCATACATGGCATAGTTCAAATCCTTTCATCTTACCACAAGTCTATTGAGTTTCATACCTCTCACCTTGGGCTAATAACAATAATTTCATAATGACTAAAAAAAAATTAGGTATAACAAACCTTGAGTCTCAGGTAGTATACATAACAATAGGCTTAAGTCAAATAACAAGATAGCCTTCTCGGTCGGGATTCTATATGCAACTCATTGATTCAAATCCATTTATTAATGCAAATCAAACATAAAAAATAACACATCACATA
>JAUPMG010290066.1:4866-17624 GCA_031762675.1 Pachysandra terminalis | reverse complement strand
TGTGGTAAGGATAGCATCTGTGCATACGGTGGTGAAATAGTAAACAACAGAGATCACACAATGTATTGTTCTCTCCCAACTTACTTAGTATTAAATCAAAGGTCCACATCATAGTATCCACATGTCTAATCCAATATGGAAATTAGATCAAGTGTGTAATACACTTGATGCTTGAAATAATATCAACAGAGAATATGCAGTGCAAGTACAAATGGTGCTGTATGCTATGTAAAATATAGTAAGTTCCTACATGATCCATCAATCATTGAGCAAGTGGTCTTCTAGAACCATCCCCTAAATACAAGGCCACTCTCAAGGATATGATATTCTATGTGCGCAACATAGTTTTAAGGGTTTTCAACCAAGGAGACACAATCCCCCCACTTATTTTTGATTGTGGGTAATACTCCGAAGTTTTTGGTCATCAGGGAATTATACATATTTACATCTAACAGAAGGGAAATCATGATTCAATCTTTTTCCAAGGTTTCACTAATGTGAACTATCCTTGGGAACCATCTTACCACAAGTCTGCGAGGCATACCAGCACAAGGGCTCTCTCTCAGCTTGGGCGAAAAAAACATAGTCCACTCATAGGACACCATGGTCAAATAAGTCAATTCATCTCACATGTGAGTCTAAACACAAAGGTATCACATGGGGTATTAGACTGAGAAATTACAACAGGAAGATCCATATGCAACTCATAGTATTCAAGTCCATTAATTAATGCAACACGCAATGATTCACAGACATATATTCAATTCAGCAATCACATGGGCACAGTCCCATGATTCTACACTACAAGGAACAATAGTGCACAACACCACCTACTAAGCATTAATAATCATCTAAACATAAGAAACATGATGTAATCAGTGTAGGCATTATATAAGCATCAGACAAGCACTAAAGGGTAAAGTAATGCACAACACCACACTCTAAACATATATAAGTATCTAGCATGAGAAAATATGACAAGGTAAGTACAGGCAGGATATAAGCATCAAACAAACATTAAAGGATGCAGTAATACACCACACCACACTCTAAGCATATATATAATTGTCTAGCATAAGTATGTGATAAAATCAAGGTAGGCAGGGTATGAGCATCTAACAAACACTAAAATGTATACACACTAAGGCATGCCATCACACTCTAAGCATACATAATTATCTAAACATACAGGAATATGATATATTCAGCGCTGGCAGGATGCGTGCATCAAACATAAGGTAATACATGTGTTAAAAGGTTAAGGAGATGGAGGCAATAAACAACACCAGTCACCCACATACATAGGCCAACCATAACATGGTAGCACATGAGTCAATGTTTGTACCTAGTCATGCACAAAATAGGGAAATGAACTCGTGGATGGATTTGGGGCTTGTTTACACATGTTTCCTAAGAAACTCACACTACTAGGCTAACTTAAGATAGGCTGGACCTTAGGTGTGAAGGGTCACATTTGGTTAGGCAAGACTACTGTCACGACCCGAATTCCAAGACACCACTCGTGTTAGCACGAGGGCAAATCCTGAATCCCAAGTCAAGACTTTCACCCCAAACTAAATACTAACTAATCACTTACTACGGGTGTGACACTACACACGATAAACACTCAGAGAAAACCCACAATTTACCGTGGGTTCACAGCAGAAAATAAATGTAATTAACATACATGAAACTTAATTGCATAACAATCACATCGAAACTTGTTTCATACGATAATAATAATCTTCGGGATTAACTCACCATCTATAGGAGTCGTATCCGGACGCTAATACTTCCTATCCTCATAGTCCAGCTACCTGAAATGTTTAGGGCCAAAAGACCTGAGCTACACGGCCCAGCAAGCATATAGTGCAAAAGTAAAAGAATGCTAGCATTTTCATATGATCATGCATGCCATGCTATGCTCGATGCAAGGTTGGTTCACTACGTGCAATGACATGAGCAATATAATAATAATAAGACCAATCACGATGGTCGATCAAACACGTGAATGCAACAGTATGCTCATTACTGAGGCCAAGACCATATCTCAAATCCCTCAAGTTCAGAGAACACAAAATGTCATGACTTGATCATATTATGCAGTGGAGTGCCAACTCAGACCAATTCAAGGTTAATGCCTGAGAACTGAGGCCAAGACCATCTTTCAATCCCTCAAGTTCGAGGTTAGTGACCGTCTCATATATCACCTCGTGGCAAATCACACTCACAATATATCAAGCTAGTCAAATCAGGAGCTCGAGCAATTAACTCGCAATCCTCCTTTTTGCTCAAGGTGAAGAACTGAGGCTAAGACTATTTCTTACTCCCTCAAGTTCTTTCATCATCATACCTGGAGACGGTGTGGGCTATTGGGGTAGCTAATCCCTCACCAGCATCACCTCTAATCTGATACATATGTATAGTCCCTTTCAACGGGACGCCATAGAGTTACCATTTTTTCTTATGGAATTTCACGGGACCTTAATCCCATTCCATTCACTTTTATTCCTACCAACCTCTAGTCACACTATAGACATCGAGGTATAAGGGTGGTCTTAGTCCTCACAAGGACCTCATGCATGTATTTCCTTTTAATGCATATGTTTCTACATAAGCAACTACGTGTATGCATCGATCAAATTCATCAACCATAATAAGATAAGATTCAATTCTTGGTAATCAGGTTCATCATTCTTATTGCATAAGTTAAGAAGATCATGAACATAAATGTTCTACGCCAATTATGTGTTTCCCAAGGACTTACTCTGTTGCCTTGTTCACACCATGACTGCCCAGGCACACCAGCCAATACCAAAGACATAAAATTTTTTACGCGTATACACTTTACTACTATTAGTATTTAGTAGTTAATTCATTATCCCATTTGATTCACTACGGGACATGCAATTGATTCATGGTTCTCAATTTCATCCTAGTACATTATGCTTGTCAATTCAATTTATTCAAGTCACAAGCAGACATTATCGTGTGTCACAGTATATATGTATATATTTGTATACACACCATTCCATCAATACAAAGATGATAAATTTACAAATCACCACACCACAATTCTAGTTCCGATATTTGAGGAACTCTTATTCTTGATACTTTGTATATAACACTATACATATCACGACCTCACTTATCTCATAGTGAGTACAAACCCTTTAATTAGAGGAACAATTCCATCCTCATTGTCCCACTCGACCAATCTGAACCATGCTCAACAATTATCCCTTATGACAATAAATGAATATGTCTCGGTTTCTCAATCTTCTATTCTGTGTCGTCTTTAGTTATTGTCGCTTAAGAAGTAGTGTGCTTATTGTTTCCTACACTCCACTAAGTATCTAGCGTTCTCGTAGGAATCCCCAATCTCCACAAGCCTTAATTTTTGTAGTATAATCTCCTTATTTTCACATCTCACTTTCTTTCGGTTACGCCTAATTTACTATACACACACTTTTCAATTCTATGTACACAAAGTTTTACAAACCATACCAAGGCACATTCATAAAATTCTTAGGTCCATACTAGTTATAAACTTCATTCCTCAAATCTTCCTAGAGTCATCTCATCATATAGGTATATACTTACGCCGTTTGATTAGTGGCAAATTTACTCCTATTTGCACACTGTAATACTGTCGCTCGATCGCAATTGTCGATCGATTGACATTGTCGCTCGATCGACCCTGGCGTACTCTGCCCAGATTTTTTTTTCGTTTAAAACTCTACTTGTTGGGATTTGGCAACCCCATCACATCCACATACCAATTTATTTCAAGCCCAAATTCACACATCTACCATTCAAAGACTCATGCACTAAATTTACTCAAATATGTTCATCTTCATGGAAGAACACTACATAAAGGTAATTTTACAGAAAATAACAATGAAGATTTAAGTCTAACACAACAAGACAATTATCATGTTCTAATTTCAAGTCATACAAAACCCAAATCAAACCACATACAAATTCTCTCATTCTTCTAAAATTTGCAATACATACTTACCTAATTTCCAAAGAGGTTTGTAAGCTTCCAAAAATGTGTCTTCCAGCTCCTTCCTTTTCCTCTTTTCCCTTTGCTCCTTCTTCAATTTCTTCTCCAGCGATTTCTCCCCTCTCTCTCTTTTCTCAATTTCAGAAAAGCTTAAGGGTAAGAGACAAACGAATTGTCTCTTACTTGGCTTCTTCAAGAAGCTTCCCTTTTGGTTTTGCTAAGGTACAAAAGGGGACCACAAGGTCTTGGGTATTCTTAGCTTCTTTAAGAAGCTACCATGCTTCACTTGTGTACTTCTAAGCAATACCCAGTTTAGGTATTCCTAAATAATACAACTTCATTTATTTTCTTAAATTCTTAGCTTCTTTAAGTATAATTGTAATTAACTCAAAAATTTCACATTGATAGTGTTTTAATAACAAAAAAAAATTTGTCACCCTTGTGGCCTTATCGAGGTATGGAATTTTACCAAATTACCCTTATCTTAAATTTTTTAATTTTTCAGGGTTCTCACAACTACCAACACCAAAAACATGCTAGAACAACTAGATTAGGGCTATTATATGTGCTTAAGGCCTAAACTCAACAAATAGACCAAAGGGACTTCTCGACGAGGTGCTTGGCATACCCTCTGTGCGCTGAAAATTGCGAAAGTGTGCCAAATGGGTTGGAACCTCAGGAATTGGTCTAGGTGGGTCCCATTAGGTCAAATCAAGTCCTAACTCACTTCTCAAAATGTGGCTCGACAGGGTCTCGGTGCACCGAGATCAGGTTCAATGGCATTTCCAAAACACCTGGAATTCCCAATAGTGCTCGGCAGACTCTTCGGCCAGCTTAGGAGGTCACCGAAGCTCAGGTCAGGGTATTTCTAGGTGAAATTTCACCCAGAGGTTTCTAACCACCTAAGGGAGCTTTGAAAATGGTTTTTAGGCCAAGGAGATCAGTCTACACAAGGATCTACTAACTTCTCCCTAAATTCCTGAACCTAGAAAACTGATTCCAACGATCTGGCTCATAAGGTTTGTTAATCTTGTTCATATAGGTTGTCCACAAGGGTTGGACTCCTAA
The DNA here is from genome assembly GCA_031762675.1 of Pachysandra terminalis. Taxonomy (NCBI): domain Eukaryota; kingdom Viridiplantae; phylum Streptophyta; class Magnoliopsida; order Buxales; family Buxaceae; genus Pachysandra; species Pachysandra terminalis. Next base: position 12,547 of record JAUPMG010290066.1, on the reverse strand, counting down.
AACATGAAATCCATCTACTAAATTCATGGGAGAAGGAAGAACACAATCAAACATAATTTTCCCCCATGATCATAATATTAAAACATAAATAAATATACAAACATTGAAGAACACTCTACTTGGGGCGTTGCTGGGTTGCATCCATGGTTGCTTCTCCTGCATCTGGGGATTTGGAGTTTCCCCCTTTCTTCTCCAAGAGCTCCACAAGAAAAGAGATGTACAATTGTGTTTGGGTTAGGTTAAACACTATATATAGAGTCTTAAGGGCAAAGCTGTAATTTAAAACAATTATAGCGGCAAAACTGGGTTTCTAGCTCTATTCTACCAATTTAATTACCCTATTAATTAATTACATTGTAAATATATTTAGGGGCTTCAAATGAATCTTCTAATTTGTCTAAACCAATTATTATCTTGCTAACTAATTTTATTTTCTATATATCTGCTAAGTCCAGTTGTCTGACCAATACTACAACCTAAGTTTATCTGGCTTTCCTGATTAGTTTGAGATGATTTAAGTGTTTCTAACATATTTTATAAGGTTAAGGATTTTATAAATTTTAATCCTAATTTATTAATGAAATCCATTACCAGATGACTATTCTACCCTAATATCTCAAGTTATAGTTTTGGGGATTATTTAGGCTGTTGCAGCATGTAATACACAATCTCATGCCTCATGAAAAAATAAATTCTATTAATTTCTCATGCATGAAATATAATATAAGATGTTTATATATCAAAATGTAAATAAAGACTATACTACCTAACACAAATCATAATCTACGTAATCCCATTTCTCTTATAACATGAACCCTAAAAGCTTCTTTAGCTATGAGTTTAATCATGGGATCAGCTGTCATCTAAAGTGTAAGGACATGTGTAAGGGGCACGTCTCTATGTGCAACTTTATCTCTTATGTAATGATAGAGAATATCGATATGCATGTTCCTACCATGGTATTGGGGGTCTTTGGCGTAGGCCAATGCTACCATGTTGTCATAATAGATGTTGATAGGCCCTATGCCTCCTCTAAAGACTCCAAGATCCTGTAAAAATCGCCTCAACCATATGACCTACTAGACAGCTGCACAATAAGCTATGTACTGTGACTCCATGGTGGACAAGGCAAGACATACTTGCTTCTTGCTACTCCAAGAGATGGTCCCACCACCTAGCAAGAATGTGAATCATGACATTGAATCTCTATCATCTAGATCACATGTATAGTCTGCATCGCTGCAGCTTCGTAGCTGCAAATATGCTCCATAGAAGTAAAGCATGTAATTTGTTGTCACATGTAGGTATCAAAGAATATGTTTTTGTAACACCCCTCAAAATTTGCTTTCTTTCCTCTTTGGGAAATTTTTGTAATTTTTGGATTCTTGTGGGTGTTTGGTCAATTTACTATAGCCCTATCTCTTTAATGAGCTTGGATGGTTGAGATTCATTCTCCCATCCAAGGGTTAGTGTATGGCTGAGATTGACTGTTGCTTGAGAATAGGGTTTTAGGCTAGGGTTGTCTAACCTTAACCCCATTTTGAACTTTGGCTGAGAAGGAAGCGAAGGAGCTCCAAGGAAGAAGAGAAGAAGAAGAAGAAGGCTAATAAGGGATTTCCAAGCTCACCAACTCGGATTTTCGTGCAAGGGAGGTTTGCTTTATTAAGGTAAATGTATTGTGTACATTTGTTTTGTGTTTTCTTGGGATTTCTGAAATTTCAAGAGCATTATTGATTCATTTGAGTGTTTGGGGTGTTTGTATGGTGATGACTATTGATTTTTCTGTTATCATGTTATTTTGTCTTGCTGAAGAATGAAATTCCATGATCTAGGTTAGGTTTTATTGAAGTATGTGTTTGATTGATGTTCCTTTACTTGATTTTTGTTCTAATATTTATTGTTGATTAAATCTAGTTGTTGCAATGTTTAAATTATGTTTTTCTTCCTCTTTCAGACATATTTTTGCCTAGAAAACGTTAACTTAGGTGGTGGATTTGGAAGAACACACAGATGGGGCTATTCTGGGAAAAAACCTAGAAATCGCGCTCGTCGGTGGGTGCTCCGGTGCACCGACGGACCCGCCGACGACCTTGTTGGTGAGAAAGTTGGCCCTGTCGGGGGTGCGTCGGTTTGCCGACAAATCCACCGACAGTAACTGATGAAATTTTGTTGTTGTTGATCGGTGGGTGGTCAGTCCACTGACGGCACCCGCCGACGGCATCGGTGGATCCAACGGTGGTACCGATGGGACCCGCTGATGAAAGTTTAGAATTCCCATTTTGGTCAATGGGTCATCGGTGGATACGTCGGTCCGCCGACGGACTCACCGATCGATCATTTTGAACCCTGTCGGTGGGTACGTCGGTCCACCGATGAAACCCGCCGACAGAGGGGTTTAAGTGGGATTAAGGAGGGAGTTTAATACAAGATTAAAACCTAGATTTGTCTATAATTGTATTGTTTTATATTGAGTATTCATTTCACATTTATTGAGTTAATAAAGCATGCTTAGGGATATTAATCATGGTTGTGCATAAATATAGTTTGTTTGCTAATGTTATGCATTTAATGGTCCTACATGCATGAACAGTCCTTGTGAGGACTTGGACCACAGACTACCTTAGTTCCTTTGAGAAGGACAAAAAGACAATGTGAGGATACTTGGGCTATATGATGAATCCCAAATGAGAGATAAGATCTCTGGCGTCCCAAGGGGAGTATATATGTATAAATCAAAGTGATTTAAAGGTGAGGGATTAGCTACCCCAAGGGTAACCTGATTGGTAGTTGTGAGTGGGTATCGTGCCACGGAGGGAGGTTCACGAAGATGATGCCCTTGGACCATCCTTTATAGATGGTGGTGTCCCCGATAGAAACAATGGCGGGGCACGAATTCTCGGGTGTTGAAAGTCCCTTAAAACTGTGTTGTACACATAGAATCTGCGAGGCATCCTTAGCCCGAAAGGGGCCATGTATCCATGATTGTAATACACGATGTTGCAATCTGGATCTGGCATGGGCATACCACTTCACAATATCAACGGCATGCATATGCATTCACGTGATTGTATAGACCATATGTTGGGTCATTATAGAATTGCTAATGTCATTGCATATAAATGAAGCAACCTTGCATCAATCATGGCATTCCATGCATACACAGTTATCCTGATTAAATTACATTGCACTTGTACATTGCATTTGCTGAACGCGTAGCTCAAGCCTTCTTGGCTCCTAACTTTTTAGGCGAGCACTATAGGCAGGATCAGGACTATGGCAGGAGATGCTGAGTTGGACGTGAAGACTAGGAGCGTTAATGTAGTTCTTTTTGTTACATATACATTTGGTCTGTATGTTTTGAGAGATGTGAGTAGGAGCATGTTGACTCCTTTACTATTTGTTGATACTTTGTGATTGAGCGCCCTCATGTTTTTGTGTTGGGAATTATTGTGATTCCTTTCCTGAGCCCCCTTTTTAGGCGTGAGGATTTCCTTATTCGAGGCCCAATTAGATGGATACACATATATATATATATATATATCATGTTCTATGATTTAGTTTCTGCTGCGTATCTTGTGTTAATTTAGGATTCTCTATTGTATTGTGGTTTCCACTCTCCTTTGTTGAGCATACGTCTGGAGTATAGGTGGGTGAGAGTCTGGCTTGGGATTTTAAAGTCATGCTCACGTGAGTGAATCACATTTTAGAATTCGGGTCGTGACAGTTTTTTTGCCTTCCAATGAGCCTACCCTGGGTTATTCTGAAATCGACTCACTAAACCAACCGCAAAACTAATAACAGGTCAGGTATACATCATAGTGTACATCAGATTTCCTATTGCACTAGCATAGGAAACACGAGCCAAATGTTCCTTCTCTTCCTCTGTCTCTATACCACGGCCAAGATGTAATGAAGCACCCTTCTCGACAGGAGTGTTAATGGGTGTAGTGACCCTAAAACCAGAATTAGAGATGTTTTGTAATTGAATTGTGTAATTGAGAATTAGATTGTAAACAATATAACTTATGGGGTGTGCTGATATTTCTTAAAACTAAATTGGGCTAGACTTTGAGTTGGAGTATGGAACACAAATTAGATTATTGGGCTGGACTAATTAGGTTAAAGGCTTAGTAAGTTAATTAGTGTAATGGGCATAATCATTGGGCTTAACTAAATGGTCTTAAGTGAAAAACGTATGGATCTAATTAAAGAGACTAAGGGTATCTTAGTAATTCACTTATTTAAGTTCTTCTATAAAGGTTAAGTTCCTACTTAGATTTGGATTGATATAGATAATTAAGATTAGTTTGAATTAGAATAGAAAGTTTCTAATTGGTTAAAGGTCTAGAAGATTAGTTAGGATTCTAATTTGATAAATTATAAAAGAAGGTAGGAGGGGGGAGAACATGTACAACCAAGAGAGAGAGAGAGAGAGAGAGAGAGAGGCATTGGTGGCTGGATCTGAGATTGAAGAAGAAGAAGAAGTAGAAGAAAGGAACACACTAAGATCAAACGAGCATAATCCGGTAAGTTGTAATTTTGTGTAATCCTTACGAAATTTCAGAAGTCATGATATGATATGGTAAGGTATAAAGTGATTAAATATAAATTATTGATATGCTTAGCATGTTTATTGAATGATCTTGCAAATACTAATCTATGTGTATTGATTTGATTGATGTTGTGATCGCCCCCATGCTGGGCAGACCCTAGGTTGATCGGGTTATTTTCGAGTCGCCACCATCCATCAAGTTTGGGTGTGGATGGTCACTCGAGTTTTATTGATTTTTTACAAAATAGACCAAAATGCGAATTTTAGGGTGGTCTAACCAGAAATTAAGGTAAGGGGGTTTATTTGAGAGATAGGAAGGTGTTAGGCACCCATTTACTCCTGGTTCAAGATTATTTGGCCAATTATTTATCTAAAATTAACTAAAATAATTAAATAAAAAATTCAAAAAAAAATGCACATTAAAATTCATTACAAATCTACTCAAATTCAACCATAAATTAATTAGATTCACAAAACTTTTCATGCACAACATGCTTTTAATTCCCATGATCATGATAAGATTATAACAAATAAAATAAAATAACTAATTAAAATACCTGTAGCAATGATGCTCTCAAGTGTGCGGTCTCCTGCTTTGAGCTCCTCATCTCGACTTGAGAGATGGCTAGGCTCGGCTTCTAGTTTAAGTAAGAAATGATGAAATAATCTTTTTGTTTGTTTCAGCCAAACGGGGCCTTAGGGTCGGTTCAGATTTTCTGGCTTTGGGTTGGTTGGTTTAGGGTTTGGGTTTGGCTTGGATTTGATTGGGTTTGGTTCAAGGGACTTGCTTCGGTTTGGGTGTTTGGTTCGGTTTGGATTTGATTGGGTTTGGTTCAAGGGATTTCTGAATTGTTTTTCCTTTTTTGGGGGGTCTTTTTTGTTATTTGCTTTTCTTTCTGGGAAGGGGTTGTAATGTAGGTTTTCTGGTTTTGTTTTTTTTTTTTACAGAGAAGAGGAAGAAGAAAACAGGGGAGGACGAATGATGGAAGAAGAAGAAGGACAGGGAAATGAGAAAGAAGAAGAGGAGGTTGTAGCAGGGGCGTAAGGAGGCAGCGGAGAACGGTGTGGAGGTCTGTAGGTGGAAGAGGAAGGTGAGTTCGGTTTTGAATTGGTTTGGGGGTTGGGTTCGCCAGGGATATCGCCGGAATCTGAGTTGGAGAAGGAAGATAGGGTGGGTTTGCAACAGGGGACGGTGGCTGCGATGTAGCAGCATTAGCTATGAGGATAAGAGAGGAGTTGTGCGGGCAGCAGAAGAAGAGAGAACAAAGGGAAAGGAATGGGTGGAGCTAATGGAGGTCGGAGAGAGATCTGTTGACGGTGTTGGGTTGTCTGAGATCTTGAAGATGGTGGACCCAAATAGATGGAGAGGTGAACAGGGGTGTATATGGGTTCGGTTGCAGAAGAGAGATGGAGGAAAACCAAAAAAAAACGAAGAAGAAGGAGAAGAAATGAGGAAAGAGAGAAGGGAGGAAACAGATTACCGGCAATGTGGTTCGGGTTGGTCGCCGGAGGTCGCAGCGTCATTGGATAACTCCGCCGTTGTTGTCGCCGTCGGTTGAAGGAGGAGAAGGAGGTCGGCTACTGGAGATTTGTTAGAGGGAGCACTTCCGTTTTTTTTTTCCTCCCCCCTTCTTGTTCGTCCGTTGTCTTCTTAAGTAGAAGAGGAGAGAAAGAGAGAAAAAGGAAATGGAAGGAGAAAGAAGGGAAGGAAAAAGGAACGAAAAGAGAAAGGAAAGAGATATTTTGTGCACGCATGGCGAGATTTTTCGTCACGTCACCTCACCATCATTGTCATGTGAAAAAAATTCAAAATTATCAAAATCCCCATCGACCCTCCGAACTCGGATTTTAACAATTTTACAGTCGTTTCGAAGCTTGTGACGTGTAGAAATCGAATCTGAAGTTGAAAATTTGTTTTTTTTATCAAGCAAAGAGTTGGGGGTAAAAAGGTCATTTTAAAGATTCTTAAGGGTTTTTGAAAAATTTTACACACAAAGATAAAGGAATTAGAGGTGATTTAGGAGTTGCCGATTCTCAAGCCAAACCTTTAAGGAACTGCAAAAAACAGAAAAAATTACACGTCAATGCAAATTGGGGTGTCTACAGCTGCTCATTTTTGTCGGAGTCGTGAGCGACAGAAGACAAAGAAAATACATGACCCCAATTTGCACAGTTCAATGAAATTGTGCTTTGTGAAAAAATTACTCTTCATATTTTGAACTTCCAATATTTTTGTATTTTTTTTTAAAAAAGATTCTATCGAGGGAATATGGTTATTCCCGAAAAGGTGAATGCTTGTCTTTCAAGAGGCGATCCTGCTACATCTCATGAAAACAAAGCACAAAGGTCTAAACCTCTTTGAGTTGTGTATAGCTCAGAGGTGAGAAGGTTTCAAGTTTCTTTTATTGATCATTTTTTTTTAAATTCAATTCATGATGAATATGTTTGACTAAAAGTAACGTTCAGTTCATGAACTCGGAGATTACTAAAGACTGTGACTTATCAGAGTTAAGTCTACTCATACCCTTAACTTTATTATTTATTAAAATCATATTTTACTAACCACAACATAAAAGAAAGAAAATCAAAGTCACCATCGAATCCAACGTCCCCTCGACTTGTTCGGGCAATCGGCCAACCCCAACCGCATCATTTACCCCCGTGCCCGTCCACACCAAAAGTTGCCCCATTAGCCGTCTCCACTTTCTTCAAATAAATTAATAAAGACAGAACGAAACCATTTCCTTCCCAGTAATCTACAGCTACTGTGTTCTTCCTTTTCGAATTGTTAATCGTATATGCAAGTGTTTTTTAGCGAGAAGGGTACGTTGAGCTTCTTGGTATCTACAACCACCGAACACTCTATCCCTTTATAGAACTTGGGCTTAATCAGTTTTCCCAAAACGTAAGCTCTCGATCGAACCATGAAATTCAGTTTCAGAGGAACCGGAACTGATGGAAACCCCTTGGAGCTACTCAAGCTTACCCCACTTCCATAAAGAGGGATTTTGCTTCCCATTACTACAACAGTGATCATTCTCTGACTCTTCCTTGATTGTGTAGTGACAATATGTGAGGAGGTTGAGTGCAAAGTGATGTGACCAAATAGTAGATTGAGCAGCTCACACA
>JAUPMG010290056.1:10000-31771 GCA_031762675.1 Pachysandra terminalis | reverse complement strand
TATAATTGATCTAAATTAAATACCAGCCCTTAGATTAAGATTGAAAGTTCCTACAAGATCCTAGCCACACATTATAAGTTAAAGTGTTATGATTGTGTGTGAAGCACTTAGTTTCCTAGAGTGCAGCCCACCAATCACAAATAGTCAAAGTCAAATCTGTAATTAATTTACTAAAATGTTAAATTAACCCCTATATTAATTACACCCTAACTCCTATACTTTTATTAATTACAGATTAGTCCTATAATTTGGTTGGGTTATTACACGAGTATACATCATAGCGTACATCAGACTACCTATAGCACTAGCATAGGGAACACGAGCCATTTGTTCATTCTCTTCCTCTGTCTCTAGACATAGATCAAGATGCAATAAAGCACCATTCTCGATAGGAGTGTCAATGGGTTTGGCATCATGCATTCTGAAATGCTCAAATACCTTCCTTATGTAAGTCTCATAGGACAAACAAAGAAGCCTCTTAGCGTGATTCCTATGAATCTTAACACTGAGCACGTAGTCTGCTTCACCCATATCCTTTATCTCAAAATTGAAAGAAATCCACTCTTTATTGTTGACAATCATCACTCTGCCATTCCCTGCTATCAAAATATCATCAACGTACAATGACAAGATAAAAAGCTCATACTATGATGTCAAACATACACACAATGGTGTTCATCGATCATCATGAAGCCAAACTCTGTAATAGCTTGATGAAATCAAAGGTACCACTGTCTGGATGACTGTTTTAGGTTGTATAAGGAGCATTTGAGTCTGCATACTCTGCACTCTTGTCCCTCGACCATGAAACCCTCAGGCTGATCCATATAGATCTCCTCATCCAGTTCTCCATTTAGAAACGCCCGTTTTACATCCATCTAGTAAAGTTCCAAATTTAGGTGTGCGACAATAGCTAGAATAAGGCAAATGAAGGCAAATTTCATTATTGGTGAGAATGTCTCATCATAGAACCCAGGAGGCAGGCCTTGTATCTCTTTACACGTTCATCTTCCTTGCACTTGACCTTTAAAACCCACTTGTTTCCAATGGTCTTGCATCTAGGAAAAAGATCAACAAGTTTTCAGACTTGTTTCTTCTCCATGGAAGTCATTTCATCTTGCATTGTAGTCATCCACTTCTGCGAAAAAGGTGATGATAACACCTCCTGGTATGAACCGGGCTCCTCATCATCGAGCGTAACAATCACGAACGACTCACCCTCAACTGTAAAAAGACGACGAGAAATTTATTCACGACCACTCCTATGCATAGGATTGTTGGAATCTGTATCCACTGGGACACTCCCATTGGGTGATAATCCACTCCCACTATCCACAACACCCATAGAATCCATATGATCTAGTTGAGAACCGACGTTCTCATTGGTGTTTGGATATGGGGTGATCTCCGTTGATCCCAGCTCTGTCTCATTCATCTCAAATAGATCCAGTTTCATCCTTGATATCTTCTTGCGTGGGAAATTATCCTCGATGAAATCCACATCACATGACTCAATATGTGTTAGACCCCCATATGTTTGTTTACAGACAAAGACGTAGCCCTTGGAGTGCTCCGAGTATCTTGCAAAGATGCACTTAATGGCTCTCTTTTCTAGCTCCCCTCTTTGGTGGGAAGGCACATGAACATAGTCCTATCGACCCCATGGCCTCATATGAGTTAGGTCAGGCGCTCTATCTATCCACAATTGGTATGGTGTGCTAGTAACGGACTTCGTAGGGACACGGTTCAAGATGTAGGCCGCAGTCATCAATGTGTGTCCCCAAAAACTAATTGATAGGGACACATGTGTCACCATCGATCTCACAATGTCTAACAAAGTACGGTTCATTTTCTTTACGACACCATTCTGATAAGGTGTGCCCAGGATCATTAATTACCTACGAATTCCTTTTTCTTCACATAACTCTTGAAACATATTAGATAAATACTCGTGTCCTCTATCGATACGAAGACACTTCATGTGTCGATCCAACTGGTTCTCGATTTTAGTCACAAAGCGTTTAAAGCAATCTAATGCTTCCAATCAAGTACACATAAACATATCGCGTGTAATCATCAATGAAAATAGGGCTCTGTAGCGGGTCCTAACGTTGATTGGTCCACATATGCCATAATGGACTAACTTTAAAGAACGTTTTTCTCACTGCCTTATCAAATGGTTTCTTACATGACTTACCGACTAAACAATGCTCACAAACGGGTAACTGAACCTTGACAAGCGATCCTAACGAACCTACTTTACCCAATCAGTTCAGCCTCTCTGGCCTTATGTGACCTAGCCTAGCATGTCATTTCAATAAATCAGAAATAATAACATCATAATCATGGGAAGTCAAATTAGAAACCAAATTTGCATCACTTGAATTATCAATATCAAATTTAAACATCCATCAGAAATAAATCCCCTACCATATAAAATCGACTATAAAGAAATGGAGACATAGTCTATAATAAAAATGACAGAAAAACCTAGTCTAAAAAACTCTACTATTAAGACAAGACTATGACGAATGGTGAGTGCATAGAGTACGTCATGAAGCATAAGTGTGCATGTCTCTCGCGTCTTCAACAGGTACGTGCCAACTCCTAGCACATCCACGTTGGTATTATTTTCCTTGTATACTTTCCAACTCCTTGCTGGTATTCATCTATAATCCACAAACCCATCTCACTCTCTGGCTATGTGTCTGCTCACTCCGAAATCTACAATCCAATCAGTACTAGAATGAGAAAACATGGCATCCGTGCAAATCATGCAACAATAGCTAGATGTTGGGTCAGTTCGTACCTTCTTCTACTCAGTGCAATCACGAGCAAAGTGTCTAAAATTATCATAGCTGTAGCAGATCACCTTAGACATGTCTTTTTTTTCTCCTCGCTTCCCTCTAAGGCGTTTGGTGCATGTGCCTGCCTTTGGCGCCTTCTCAGTTGTTTCACCTTGCTGGGGTGCCTTACCCTTGCGGTTGCACCTAGACCTAGTTGTCTTGTGCTTTGCTGGATCAACTAAGAGAGCAGTACTGTTAGACCTTACGGTCTAACACTCTGCCTCGAGCTCAAGATGATGCACAAGTGTGCATGTCTCTCGCGTGAGGAATGGTGGGTGCATAGAGTACGTCATGAAGCATAAGTGTGCATGTCTCTCGCGTCTTTGACAGGTACGTACCAACTCCTAGCACATCCACGTTGGTATTATTTTTCTTGTATACTTCCCGACTCCTTGCTGGTATCCATTTATAATCCACAAACCTATCTCACTCTCTGGCTATGTGTCTGCTCACTCTAGAATCTACAATCCAATCAGGACTAGAATGAGAAAACATGGCATCGGTGCAAATCATGCAACAATAGCTAGATGTTGGGTCAGTTCGTACCTTTTTCTTCTCAGTGCAATCATAAGAAAAGTGTCTAAACATATCATAGTTGTAGCAGATCACCTTGGACATGTATTTTTTTCTCCTCGCTTCCCTCTAAGGCGTTTGGTGCATGTGCCTGCTTTTGGCGCCTTCTCAGTTGTTTCACCTTGCTGGGGTGCCTTACCCTTGTGGTTGCACCTAGACCTAGTTGTCTTGTGTTTTTCCGGTTCAACTAAAAGCGCAGTACTGTTAGACCTTACGGTCTAACACTCGGCCTCGAGCTCAAGATGATGCAATGTTCTTGTTGTGTGTCATGGTGAGCCTCATGTGCTCCCATGAGTCAGGTAGGAATCTTAGAACAGCGAGAATCTACTGCTCATCTGTCAGGCTATTCCCAGCGGCTTTCAGATCACGTATCATACACATTTTCCTAAGATGCTCAACTATGCTTATGCTAGGAGCCATCTTGTAGGTCTCAAACTTCATCGTCAATGCACATAATCTAGTAACCAAGATACCAGCGATCACGAGTGTCAGTGCGTTCCATATCTCAAGTGCGACCTTAAGGGCCTCGAATTCTTCAATAAGGTCATTGTGCATAATACTCAACATTGTAAAGCTTGTACAATGATCTTTTTTGGCCGAAGCCTAATAGACCTCCATGTACCTCTACGATGTTGGGCAGTGGTCCCCTCCTCAGGATATATTAGGCTATGTGACGAAGTCTCTAGGGCCTCAGATGTCACGAACCAAATCGGAAAACTCATTTGAGATTCCGAATTTGCTTTCATAACTCCACCTCAATAAAACTTGGGAGTGGATAAACAATACCTAACCAAGGTTGTAAAATCATAAAGAATATTATATAAGATATAAGTTATGAAAAATTGATATTCCTAAAATAATATTCACTACAAACAACCTTCAAACAAACAGCGGAAATTAACATGAGTCTAGTGTTTTCAAAACAACTCCTACTATAAGTTCCGGTAAAAACCTTTAATAAAATCCTAGAGATGACTAACGTCTATATAAGACCAAACATCAGAGTATCAGGGTATATATGGAAAATCACAGTAAGGGATAAATAGTAAAGTGAAGATGTGCATTCAAATCCAAGAAATAAACAACGGAAAGAAAATCGATAAAATACAAGTCCCATATCAAGTTAAAGTCCTGATAAAACATTTATACAACAGGTAATTTAAATGAGAAAACTACTAATCTATTACATTACATCAAACAAAAATGAATATCTTCTTCTGGGCTCTGTCTTGATCTTCATCTTCCAAATTAACATCGTCTAAAAGAACCTGAAAGGTAGTTGCTTAAAAGCATGAGCTACACATAGCCAGTAAGTAATTCAAGTCCAATATAATCTATGTTGAAGTAGGGCCATAGCCACTTTTCAATGATATCCAATAAGAGTAAACATATGAATGGAATAATCATGAATTTAGGATGTTATACAATAACAGTACATATGTGAATAAAGTGACATGAATTCAATGATGCATGAGGTCGAGTCTTAATTTATGCATGTTGTTCACCTATTATACAAAATCACCAAATGTGATCTAAACAAACATTCTAATATGCAATAGAGTCTGTGTGGATTCCACATAGACCGATCCATCTTTGGGCAAGATGTCATAATGGACCATCCCTCCCTATACAGGGTCATACCCAAAGATAAGATCGTTTTTGTCTAGTAATCATTAAATGTTGGTTCCTCATATGATCTCAATCATTCTACCCAAGGATGCTCAACACAGAATCATCCCCCAATATATGGCAGAAATAGCAGATTATTCTATGTGTGTAACATAGTTTCTAGGGTTTCAACCTAGATGACACAAGCGCCTCACCTTCTTTCAATCATAGGGACCAATCCCAAGGCATCGCCAAGAACATCCTCAGAGAACCATACCATACCGTTCTACTATCAGAGCTCACTCATACCATATCATATTTCCACAAATCTCGTGGTCTATTGGGATGTATCGTCCCTCAACCCATAATAAACACAGTATTTCACAGGAAACATGCCAGAAGACAAGATTAAGTATATTGAGGTAATTACTCTCTCAACTTAATCATGTTGGTCTCCTCACTCAATATGATTATCAAATCATAATTCTCTTGTAATAATCTGGAGTCCTAGAAATATAGACTCAGGAGACAAGGTATTACTCATAGACCAAATCCATGGTCAAGAGCCAATGCAGTGCATGTGAGAGGTGTACATTAACTAAACAATTAAGTTTGTGTACAATGTGAAATGCAAACCAAACACCATGATTGTGAATATCACACAACAATATGTAAACAGGAGAGTTAACTAATTAGGCATCATATATATGTGAGCAGCCTTAGCTTTAGGTATAAAACATGCTAGAAGTAATGTTAGAGTCTAGGACAGGCTCATTAAGTACTCACCCATAAATTCGGAAATCAATATGTTTGGCTTATCAATCAATAAGGAAACAACTATATGAAATATTCATAATTTAACAAAACAACATCAATAAGGAAGCAACTATATGAAGTATCCAAAGTTTAATATAACAACACATTTGATCACATAGGTCAATTATAGATTGTAATGCAAAATCAGGTCAATCAGATATGTTTGAGGGAAAGGTCTAATTCTAAGATACCTGTACTCAAACTCGGGTCCATAGTGAAGTAACTACTATAAATAATGTTAATTCAGTAAAACTAATGCCATAATCAGTCTAATTAGGTCAAGATAAGTTTGTATGTGAAGTTTCAGTCAAAAAGGACAATTCTAGGTAGCTCGACGCACCGAAGTCAGCCTCGACGCACCGACTTGAGACTCGACGACAATTCCAGTGAACAGCTCTTCGGCACACCATTCGGTGCACCGAACTGAGACTCGACGAGCCGAGCAGTGTTTCTAGGTTGACACTCCTACACTAAAATAGTTATAACTTTCTGTGCAGAAGTCAGAATCGCCTAAAATTGGTCTTGTTGGATTCCTAACAAACAGAGGTAGGAATCCAACAATACCAAGTTTGAAGCATTATGAGCTCGGTAGAATTCTCAGTGAGCCGAGGAAGTCACAGGAAGGCTTTCTGGGTGTTCGGTGAATAGTTAGGCGCGCCGAGTAAGCCGCCGAACCACAGATGTGAGTTATTTTTGGTGGTTTCAGTCTCATACAACCCCATACACAAAAATACGATAAGTTAACATGTTTAACATATAATTTCACATAAAGATCACCCATTTTCATACTATAATCATCATCAAAGAAAACTTAACATAATAAATTTCTAAACTCAGGGATAAACCAACCTTTAATCACGTTGATCAAAGAAGGTGTCATTGTGCTACTAATTCATTCAAAGAGCATATTAAACTTGATCACTTACCTTGAGAAGATGAAAATGATTAAATCAAATGCAAAACAAAATCTTCAAGCTCTCCTTCTTCTCCAAGCTCCAAGGTCTTCTCCTTCAAGCTTCCCAAGCAACAAAACCAACACAAAGGGAGGAAGCTTGAGATTCTCTCAAGCTTAAAGAGAGACAAGCATGGAGGCCCATGCCCCTAGCCTCTAGCTCAAGCCAATCTCACCCTTCAATCCAACCACCACAAAACTTGGCCATTGGATCAAGAAGTTAGTGGGAGTTGGTATTCCCCACCACCAACTCCTTCTCTCCATCAATCCAAGCCACACAAACAAACACAAGGATATCAAATAAATCCTATACACACATCTCAAGCTTTGATCTAAATGATTGACACCACACATCAAAATCTAAGATGAGCCATGCTACGGTGTGTAGCGCCAAGGCCAGCTAAGCACAACACACCTGATTGCATGGTCGGATTAACCCGATCGGCAATCCAAACAAAGGAAAACAATCATCACATGGTTTAAAATATAAATATGCATAGTCAGAAAAGTTTGGGCCGTTACATCAGACTCATCAAAAAGATATTGGATCTTTATATGGCATATGTCATAGTTCTTACCATCTAATTTCTCACCCTTATTTAGATCAGCTACTATACTCTTAGTATCCATATCGCTACAATTAAAGTTACACATTTAATTAACATCTCATATTCACACACATTATTGATTTTGCATCATTATCTAGGACTAAACAATAATATTAATCTTTTATATACCAAATAAAAAACAAACTAGACCATATGTCATAATACATAATCATCACCAATAATAAAATTTTAATACTACTTTTAATCCATAATATGCAAAACTAGAAAATTAAATAATTTCAACTAAGATTTTATTCACATATAAATATCATATTTATAACTTAATTAAATCATGCCTCAGTACTCTAACATACCATATAAAAGGGGCACAAATTTAATCGAAATTCAAAATAATTTCTGGGTCTTTCGGTCGATCGAAAATTCTTGTTCAGTCGATCGAGGAGGGTTTGGTTGGTCTTCCGACCGATTGGACACGCTCCGGCTACAAAATACACCACCTTTGTGTGTTGTTGTCTATCGTTGCTCAGTTACCAAGGAGTTCGTTCAGTTAACCGATAAGGGTATGTTGGGTCAACCGAACAATCTCTTCGATCAACCGAGAAGGCAAATTTAGGTTTTTAAAATTAATTCGATTAAAAACCTACTCTAATCTCTTCGACCCATCATTGTTGAGGCGTTAAAAACTCACAATAAACACTGCAAAACAATGATGATCTCAATGTATAATTGTATAAACGATCCTCTCTTGATCGTTGATGCAACCATGTGTTGTACATGTTTTCTGCAAAACAACAACTAACTTGCTTCTTAGATGAGGTTTCTCAACATACCTCAATACAACGAAGAGGAACCGCAACGGCTCTGATACCAATGAAGGTTGTAGACGAACCAGATCACGTACCTCGAAGCACACGAACCCAAATCTGCAGTGAAAGATCTCTATCCAACAGGAAAATATCCTACATTGGAATATGCGATTACTAGAACCACATACAATGTTCCAACACTCAAACAACCAGATCTCTGAATGAGAATCTAAGTAGCAAAACCAAATCTCAAAGGGAAGAAGAGATGATGTGAAAGGTGAGATTCTCTAGGGTTGGATGTACACCAAAACGTGGAGTCTCCTCAAATAGGAGACTTAACTCAACTGTATCTTGAACTCTCTCATTGAGTCCAAGTCACACTCGGTCTATACCAAGCATGAACATCCCATATTTAAGTGGGGACCCCAAGCTGGGCCAACTAAGTCAGCCCAACACAAATCCAACCAAAGCAAAAAAAAAAAATTCTTTTAAAGTAGATGTTTTCCCTAATCAAATATAAATGATAAATCATATGCAACATCCATTCGCTGTCAAACTTTGTGGGTTGGATGTTAGGGGACCAAAACAAAACATATAGCTTTGAATCTTGGTGTGATTACACATCAGATCATACAGGTACCTTTGAAATACGCGTATTATATGCATATAATACACGTACGTACGCATAAATGAAAAATACTTCCATTTGGCATATTCAATCCAATAATTCGATATAATACGCGTATTATTCATGTTCAACGTACAATACATGTATAATACACGTACGTATTAAACAAATACGAAAAAAAAAATTTAAGAAAAAAAAACGGAAAAAGGGAAGATGGAAAATTGGAAACCATTCTAAAGAGAAAAACAAATAATAAATAGATTTTCTTTAATCGTTCTTAGAAATCTGTCTTTCTTCTTTGGAAATACATTTGTGAGTTGTGAGTTATGACAATATGACTTGTCTAGATTTTAGAATCTAGTCATTCGTGTACTCTATTTCTTCCTCTTCATTTTTTTTTTGGAGTCAATCAATCTTGACAATCTTAGTAAACTTCTTAAAGACAACTATGATGATAGAGAGGAGCTTATAAATTCATAAAACAATAGAGAAGACATTAAGATGTTCCATGGCTCGATAGCATTGGATCTTCATTTCATTAATTGTGAGATTATGTTTTAGTGAAACTTGTAAAGCTTCTACAATACTTTAGCTTTTTTTTCTCTAATTGTTTTGATGAATTGGAATGATTACTATATCTAGTTGGCTTCAATATGTATTAATGATAAATTTAAATGACTTATAAACTTGGTTTGACACACATACAATGCTACATACAGACACACACACACACACACACATATATATATGAAGTATCGAATTTTTACTTCCGAACTTTTGCTACTTAAAAGTACTATACACGAATATCACCGTCTTCGAATCTTTGACATTCTCGTATTTTATTACCGAACTTTTACCGTATTTTTATGACATTTAATCCGAATTGTTCTCGAACCTTTGCCGTACCACAATTTTGCCGTCCCCAAACTTACTATGGATCTGCCATGTGCATATATGACTAAACCTGAATGGAGCCAGATCTGATTGGACACAAACCAAATTATTGAGGTTGGTGAATCTATGTTAGGTCTTTTAGCAATAAAATAAACATTTAAAATATAGTTTTACTTTTTTTTTTCTTTTTTTTTTACATTTTTAAACAAAATATAATATAAATATAAGGATAATTTCGATGGTTTGAAAGTTTCATCAAACTTTATTGCATCTAAAGATTAAAGCAAATATCCCATATTTTGACAAAAATGACTTTTTGAAGAAACGCTTTTGTTCGAAGCTTTTCAAGGGTGTTATCAAGCACATGAGAAGCAGAAGCTCTTTTGCTTATTGATTCTTTGGTTGCGCTTGGCACTGCTTAACTAAGTGTTTATTAGAGCTGTAACTTATTTAAGCACTCTTTTAAGTTACAAGTGTCGTTGGTAAAGATGAACAAAGAAGTTCCTACCCATAAGCATTAGAAGATAATCCATAATGAAAAGTTACTCTCCACAACTTCTCTGTGTTTGATAAAGATGAACAAAGAAGTGACTACCCATACTAAGCACTACAAGAAGATAATTCATAATAAAAAGTTGCTCTCCACAACTTCTCATCAATTATGCAAGAAATGGTTTCTAAACATTAATTACACTTTGAAAATGATACTTCTAGCAAATTTATTCGAGTATATACAGTCAAGGTATTTAAGTTATCTATATTACTAAGTACATTTTTTTTTTTCAAACCAAACAACTTGTTGATACTGTGGATAAGTGCTCACATCGAGTCACATAAAATTCCAATCACTTCGCGGAAGTGAATGGAATTTTAGTTTCCTGTATTTTTCTCTGAACAACAAATAGAGCCTCAGAGAGGTCGAAGGAGCAATCAGACAGTTGAGGGACTAAGTCAGTGCAACAATTCAAGATGACTACACTACAAAATAGTATGAGAGCATACAATCTTAAGCCACTCTAATATGACCAAACAGAATCAATCAACCACCTGCATATACAAGTAACCTTTTAGGTTTAGTCCTTCAAATCTGTACAGTCTACCTTTGATAAATACAATAACAAAAAGAAGATGCCTTATCTCCACTAATGAGAGAATCCAACTTGGTAGATTGTAATCAAAATAAGAATGTTGTTGTTGCATTGCAGGACCCAAACTCATGATCCTTACCAACCTTACCAAAGCAGACATGAACACAAAAAGCCATACCTCATGTAATGGTAACTAAGGTTTGCAATGTCGATGTCGCAAAATATGTCGCAAACTGGTAAGACCTGCGACATTTCGCGACATGTTGTGACATTTGAGGAAAAAATAACTATTTATTTATGTTTTCATAGTTTTATAGGATTTTGTTTAAAAAAAAAAAAACTCATGTCACAAGAAAAAGGGAAATCTAGCGATTTCCCATGGATTTCATGTCAGACAGTTTCAAAATCGTCGACGACATTAAAAACACTGATAGTAACACATGTTTCAAGAGAACAATACCACCATATCTAATTTGATTTACCAGCAATTAATCTTAAGAGATCAAAGAAACCAATAGCATGGATCACTATCAAAACTGGAAGCAAATAAATTGTCAGCAGCATCTATACTTGCTTTAAGCATCATAAAAGTAACACCACAGTAATTATATATCCTCAAAGGTTAGCACAAAGTGTTCTAACATGGCAACTAAAAGAACTTAAGAACTTGAACTTGTTACTGCATGAATCAGATGAGTTAGCTTCCAGCCCTCTAGTGAGTACCTGTAAATAAAGAGAGACATTACACAATTTGTTAAGAAAATAAAACTAAAATAAATGAAAGACAGGGCATGTGGGAGGAAATCTTATACAGCTAGGAAAGGTGAGTTCCCTGATCAGAGTCAAGACAATGAGTAAGCTTTGATACAGTTTTGGCTATAGCATCCTTAAATGGGTCCCCATCCTCCACAGCGGAATGGTTGCATCTATATTTGCAGCACCATTTAGAGGACGCCACAGGTACATGGCCATCAGCGGTTAAGGTAAAAGCGGGTTTCAGGTTCATAGGTCTCTTAGGGTTTTAGAAATGTCAGTAATTCTTTTTAGTGGAACCCACACAAGATTGGGAGAATGCATCTCTGTCCACATGGCTTCCTCTAAATGGTGCTGTAAGGATGGCTGTAACCATCCCCGCTGTATAGAGTGCGCAGCGCCCTTAAATGCTGTTTTTCCCCCTCCCCTCTGGGTGTTGACCATGTATGAAGTATTCATGTAAAATATAATTGCACTTACTGCTTCATGTACCGTATTCACTGAGGTGGACTAGGATGCTAATTTTTTCAGTGTAAGTTAATTGCTATCGGGAATGTCAGCTATTAACATGAAGAAACAGATCCCAGTACCATTAAAGAGTTACCATCTTAAGACTGATGAACAGCTAAGCAACATGACTTACGATTCTCAGATCATACATATCAGTTTTTGTTCTTCTATCATCCCAGCTTCTACACATGCCAACACCTGTGAATTTAAGCAGCAATTAAGATTTGTTGATATTTGAGACAACTGAGTCTACAATAAACACCATATTGTGTAAAATCATCACTTAAGTGTATATCAATTAGCCATGATGTCATTTACAAGTTTTCATGCACAAGGATAAGATGTTCACAAATCCAGTTTATAAGAAATTGAATTAATGGCACTGCACTTAATTGACCAGTTAAAGAAAAATTGAGCCGCAAACGATTTCTTAAGCAGTCAGACAATATAAAATAAGCACAAAAGCAGCAAAACTCAAAAATGAGAGAGATGAGCAAGCAACGGCAAATTAAGAACAACAGATGATAACAAGCAAATAAAAAGACATACTCAAGAAATCAGTTCTTTTAACAATTTCTTTTGGATTGACACTCATTCAGAAATTATATAATATTACATTACTCAAACTTAATATCAAGATTATCATATGGATCTCTCCAGTAATCCGTAAGAAAGAGGAATAAATTGAAAAATTAAAACCACAAAGTTATCCCAATGTTATAGGTGCGTGTCAATAGTACCGGATACCTGATAAGTCTGGCCCCATTTATTAGTATAGAGATCTGATTTCATAGACCAGGTGTTCATCGGGGTTGGTTCCAGATCCGTGCAAAAAAGTCCAAATAAAAGTTGGGCTTACTTGACCCTGTCAAGTATCATGTATTATAGATTTTAAAATTCACAAATTATTCTACTTGATGAATAGTGACAGCTAACCTGCGAATACATTTCATCATTATCTAAATGAAGTTTATGTTGTGTCATTAGATGCAAAAATAATAATAATAAAAGAAAAAAGACCCACACACAGATACCTGCCAGCTTCATATCTGCATAACACCAACACAATCCTTCCTTCATAAAGAGCATGCTTCAACAGCTGAACCCTTTGACATTTCATCAAGCTTGTTATACAGGTTCTTGAAAGCATATGGTAAGGAAAGATCTAATGCATTGTTAATGTCTTTAGTCATTGAGTACTCTTTGCTACTGTCATCTTCTGTGGACCCAACATCAGTATATCCACCCTCAGCAGGCTGCTGTGTCTGGATGATTTTGCCAAACAACCGAAATGAAATACCATTTTTTGTTGACGGATTGTAGGCCCTATTGTCAGTAATCTCCGTGCCAAAGAAATGCACACTACTCTGGCTATGTGGTGACAAGTTGTCAGATAACGATGTACCAATGCTCAATTCAGTGGATACACCATCTGATTTCAGTTCCATGTTGCCAAAGAGATGATCACCATACACATTATGAGTATTGTTAGTAAGGATATTAGAGAAACTGGATACACAGAACGGATCATGCCTGGCTCCCTGCATGCCAGCAGGAAAATTGTAATTAAGTAATGATGGGCTCAACTTCCCCATCACAGAACTAGTTAATCCAGTCAAAGGAAAGAATAAGTCTCCTTCTTCACCAGTTAGCAACTCATGTTTCTGAGGAACTCTAAGTTTCTTTATGGGGGGAAATAACGGAGTGGCTGCAATAAATTCAACTTGCCAAGGGTTCACTCTCTTTACGTTATGCAGAACTTCAGGCTCATCCCAGGTAACCTGAAAGGTAAAGTACAGGATTATGACAGCATTTTAAGCATTCGATAAATGTGATTACATAAATAATTGCACAATATATAAGAAAATATGTCTGACTTTAACATCCTAGCTTTTACAAAGAAAATATTTCCGATTTTAATTTTTAACATCCTAGATTTTACAAAATTGAGGAAGAACAGAAGTACCTTTCTGAGTTCACCCGACTTCACAGCAAGGAAGATTTCATCCTCAGGTTTGTGCATTCCAACTCATATATCAAATAAATAGCATTTGACACGTGATATAATTGAAAAAGCTAACCAGATTGCATTTGTGCAACATCAAATTCCATTTGGGGATGTGCCTGTGGTGGTAGGGGACACCCCAACCTCTGATGATTTCTCAGACAATAACTCGAGAGAATTCAACCTACTCAAAGGAGACGAGGGTGAAGAGATTTTTCCACTAAAATTACAGGGTATGGAGATTGATGGGTCTGATGAATCAAATGGTTAGACAAGTTGCACGGATGAGAATCTGGAAAATGAGATAGTGTGGTTGCTAAGCCTTGGGACACTACAATGGAATCTGATACATAGGTGATAAGAATGTAGACAACAAAGAAGGGTCCAACTTAGAGAAGCTGGTACTAAACTTTGTTGATGATTCAATAACTAATGCAGATATGGCTGGATGTGACTTCTCTGACCTGGTTTTTAGATTCAATAGGGTGATCAATCTGTAACATCAGGTTTGTAGGCTTTTTTACCTCTTCTAGTGTGCTCAGGCCAGTTACAGTCTCTCTTTTCACCTTCTCTCCCAATTAATTTATACAGTATACGATCCAAAAAGGCATGCACTTCATCTTTCTACATTGAATTGGTTTATATCCATTTGTATTTGTGTGCTATGATTTTTGTAGACCTTCCCAGTCAAGTGTTAATCCATATTGTTACTTCTGATTTATTGAACTCAAACGATCGTGAAGTTTCAGGACAGTATCCAGCTTAGGCAAATATTCCATTTAGACCCAACAAGTTGGGTTTGGGAAGGGTCTGGTAATGTGATGGGAATTAGGGATAAGTGGGTTGGTGTGGAAGAAATTGTCATCTTGTAACATCATGAGATCATGGATAAAGGGGGAACTCTGTGAGTATTCCAGAAACAGTTAGACGGATTAGAAAGTTGAGGGAAGGGTCTGGGAGTGTATTCTGCCCAGTCTCCACTGTCAAGGAAGCTAAAATATCTGGAATGAATCTGTGTTCCACCAAAGAAAACATGCAATAGAAACATAATCAATACGTTCAATAATAATTTAAAATCGAAATCAAAGGTAATTACTGCAATCAAGAAGAATGATATTGAAACTGGTATGCAATTAAAGAGACAAGCGAACGTCGAAAATCAAGCTAACAATTAAATCCTTCGCCTAAGTCAAGTTTCCTCCAAACCAAGAAAAATGATACAGTGCCCAAGGAGTATAAAACTCAGATTTTGGAGTATTTTGGTTTTTCTGATTTTGCTAGCTTTCATCATTTTCCTTTGTCGTAAGAGTATTTTAGTCAGGTTTCTTGTTTCAGTTAGAGAATATTAATGTATGTCATGGAGACGAGCTATATTTGCTTGGCTAAGAAGTAGTTCGATTGCATCTCATTGGGAATGTTACCCATTTATGTAAATAGAGTGGAATAGAGTCAATGGTGTAAAACTTGTAAGTTACGAAAGAAATTACAAAGAGCAATAAATAGTTGTGAATTGGTCAGCTTTCGAGCTCCTACTCTCATGTGATTCAACACTCCTTTCAGGTAATAGTCCTCCAGTCCTCCTAACCAGCTCCTAGTACAATCATGGGTAATTTCATATAAATAAAAGGAAAAAAAAAAGGAAGGGAAAAAGAGACCCACACAACCAGATTCTTATAGAGCTGCTTATTCTGATTTTCCTCTTGAATCCTGGCTTTTTTTCCCCTGATAGGTACTAAAATGATGATGTATTAACTATGACAAACAAGAGCAAGCCCTTTCTACACAATGTGTATGCCAGAAGCTAGCTTCAAAAAACAGCTAGCCATAGCTAAGCCATCCGAAAAATATTACATTACAGAATATCCAAGTCATAGACAGATCTGATTCCAGCCTTCTTCCCCCAAACATCACAGAACTCTTCTCAGATCCAGAACCTGAAACATGTGACAGATCTCGCACTCACTCAATATAGATGACATCAGATTCCCTCTCCTAAAACATGTGATTCTCTCTTTCTTTCCATTCTCAAAGAGAAAACAGCACATTTTCCGTAGAATCCTCGCTTTATTACTTCCAACCGCCATTTTCTACCCATAGAACACTTCCATCAGACTTCATGGCATGACCAATGGTTCCCCAAACTAAGCTGACAAAAAATTCCAAACTACCGAAATGAAATGGCAATGCACCAGAATGTGGGAACTGTCTCCAAGGCCATCACAAAAACACTATGACTGTTAGGAAACATCCAACCTCTTGAAATCAGGTGACCTGTTGTAAGGATATTGTCCAACGTTATTGTCCAGAAAAAGATAACACCCTGGGGGGCAGAGATTTTCACAAGAACTTAAAATAGTAAATATAGAGCTTGGTCTTGTGCTTGAGTAATACGATTTGATCAATCAGAAATGGTCAATCGGTCCCCAAAAAAAAAGTCCACCTCCCAATCATTTAATCTCTTCATGAAAGTAGATCTCCAACAGCAGTTCCTTCTCTATCCAAGCAATCTTAAACCAAGCTGTTAAGATTATATGCTATGGCAAAATGTTGAGAAAATGCCTCAAATAAAGGCCAATCAGTGCACCAGCATCCTTCTAAATCTGATCACCCACCATGAACACAATCCCCTTACCAATTCATCATAAAGCATGAAAATCAATTTCCATAAACAAACTCCAATATGAACATGAAACCTGAATTCTCACCCAATTGTTAGACTTGGCTCCACATTTGGACTCAATGACAAACCTCTAAAACCTCCATATTTGGACTCAATGACAATCCTCCACAACCGTCTACAAAACATTTCATAATATTATCATATCACAGTCAGATAAAATCATCCTTCTATTCATTTAATTTTTGTAATTCCTAAACACTATTTAGACTTATATCGTGAAATCGATCCAGCTAAGTTCCATAGATAGTGGGTGCAAAGTGTTGGAATTTGAAACGGCTGCAAGGTGTGAGATTCTTCGAACACAGAAAAAATAGGATCACAGTAAATGCAAAATCCAAAAAATCTTGAAAGAAGATTTTGAATTTTCCAAATAGTCACCTAGATGACCAAGTGACCACCTAGGTAAGTCTTTTGGTCCATGCAATCGCCTAGACCTAATTGGTTTCAACAATCATTTGTTAATTTATACCTTATACATTTACTTATACCATGTAAGTTGCTAGGTACGACTAAGGTATGACTGATAAAATTAAATTATTTACAACAGCTTACTAATAATGATATATTTACAAGACATATTATATACTATTCAGAATTATATTATACAATATATTGTATAACATAAGAAACATAGTAACAACAAAAGAGCTAAAATTTACGAATAACTAATTACTTAATTACTAACAATGTCTTCACATGCTACATTTTATATTGATATCTTTAGCTGCTTATTACTAGCTTAATTACTACAAGTCATTACTCAAAAACTTTTTTCCCAATAAGTAATAATGTACTGTAATATTATATTAACAAAAAGTAACAAGGTACATGAAGAGTAGAAAGAATAACATAAATATACCAGCCCCACCTAAGAACACAAAAGTTGTATCTAGGGCTATACCCGTATAGCCAACATAGTATTATCCAATATCTCAAAAATATGCCAAAACAGCATCCCACTCCTGTACAAAATCAGAGAAAGAAACATCCCTGAACTTTGGAAATGTAATCCTTCAAGAAAAGAGTAAGGATAGCACCCTCAATATCATATTAACAATTATACACAATTGAAACTACTTATTAGTTATTACTAATACAATTATTTAATTTATATTAACATATTCTTATTATTATAATAACTAATTCAATATAATTATATTAGCTTATTACTTGTATAATCTTCATTAAAATATTAGTTATTCATTATAAATTATTACTAACATATCTTAATGAACTTTATGTTATATTATACACTATTGTAAAACAACAGCAAAATGCCTTATCCCAAGTAGTTGGGGTCGGCAACATGAATCATGTTCTTTCATCCCAGTCTATTAAAAATCATAGATTTAAATCCTTTCAAACTGGCTCCTGCAGGGCCTTTCTGATCTTCCTCTCCCCCTCTTAGTCTCTTAGATCATTCAATAAGTACCCCCTCACACCATCTAACAGCTACCTCCCTAGGTCTTCGCTTTACATACCTAAACCATCTTAACCTACTTTCCTTTATCTCATTTCTTATTCGGGTAACACCTAAATACTCTCAGATATGCTCATTCCTTATCTTTCCTAATCTTCTCACACATCCATCTCAACACCCCCACCTTAGCAACGCCTATCCTACACGTATATTGCTTCATTTTATCCAATATTCAGATCCATACATCATATTAGGCCTAGTGAATATCCTGTAAAATTTTTTAAGGGGAACACGTCGATCACATAGCACTCTAGAAGAGTCAAACATACATGTTAGGCAATAGGCATGTCTAATGCCTATGCATTTTGATAAATATGAACCAAAATGCCTTATCCCAAATATATTTCATGAAGTTTTTTTTTTTTTTTTTCCGATAAATGATGAATTATATAAAAGGTCCAGGGTCGGGAAAAAGAAAACAGACCAAGGCTAGAAAGACAAGACTCTCGCCTGGGGAACAAGACAAACAATATATAGAAACACCACCCAATACCCAAAACACCTGTTGTGCCCCATCCCAAGCACCAACCCAACATATCAGTCCTCCTGCATGATCTCCAAAGACGGAACCCCCTCAAACATGGCAATCCTCCCCAAACCCCTCCTAGCCAATATCTCAGCCACCACATTGGCCCCTAGAGACACGAGCCGGAACAAGATATTCCAATTCTTGCTCAGGGACCAAGACAGACGAACGAGATGAGCATATCTCCAAGCGCACTGCTCATCCCTCCTCATCCAATCAATGATAGAAGAAGACGAGCTCTCCACAATCAAATCCTGAAAGCCCTGTGGCCTAATTAACCTCAAGCCAGCCACCAGGGCCACCGGCCACCAACGTAGCCCTCACCAACTCTTCACCACCACCCGGACCAGAGAAAGCGAACAGATAGACCCCCTCATTATCTCTGAAAACACCACCAACCCCAAAGGACCCAAAAGAATCCAAGGAAAAGGCATTAAAATAGAGCTTCACCCGCCCAGCCTCTGGAGGCTACCAAACATAGTACAACAGCAATGGGCAGCTACCGCTCACTGAAGTCCTATACCACTCTACGAATATCTGCCGCCATAATGCCAGCAAACTAAGTCTTCACTGAAGCCCACGACGCCACCGACACCAATATACCGTCGATCACACTGAACGTCTAAGACGAGGTATCCTGGAAAATCCTTAGGTTACGCTCTCTCCAAATGTGCCATAAGATAGCCTGAAATACCAAGTGATACAAGATACGCCCTCTCTCTGCCAGCCCCGAGAATCTCCACTGTGCAAACAACTGGCAAATGCCTACCGGCATAACCCACAACCTCCCAATGCTACTAAAAAAGAACCACCAAATCTCAACCGCCACAAAAGAGTGAAGGAACGAATGGTCAAGAGTCTCCTCCTCTCTGGATAAGAAACACATATGAGGTGAGAGCCATAAACCTCCTCCCCCTCTGGATCATTTCCGTTGTGTTAATCCGATAAAGCAATGCAGACCAGACAAAAGCTCTAACTCTAGGAGGTGCAAGAACGGACCACACAGGCTGGGTAGAAAAGGAAGTATGGGGCCCAAGTCTGTTAGCTCTAGACTGACTAAAGCATGGCTTTAAATTTCGCCGGCATTGGCGAAATGGAGATATTTCCCCATTTTGTCGATATTTCGACGAAATTTCGCTAGACACCCCTTGGTGAAATGTCTCGCGAAATTGAAATTTAAAACCTTGTACTAAAGAAGGACCGACACGAGAAAACATCTCTCAGATCCGGAGACCAAATCCGCCTATCCGGCCACTCCTGGGACACAAATAAATCCCTGACAACCTCAAAGAGAGAAGCCAACTCACCCATCTCCACCTCCCTGAAATCTTTGCGCAAAGGAAGGTTCCACACAAGACCAGACTCAGACCAAGAAAGAACCTCACACACCAAGGCGTCCTGAAGTTGCGCCATCCTAAAAACTCTAGGAAAACGAAGGCATAAGGGAGTCTCCCCAATCCACACATCAGACCAAAAGAAAACAAAAGACCCACACCCAACCATGAACAGGACCATAGAAAGAAACATAGGGGCTAATGCCACAACCGCTTAGCAGGGACTAGTTGACAGCACTCTTGCATTCAGATTGATGTCTCTTCCATTCACATGGACGTCATACTTGCTAACGATCACCTTGCACCACAGATTGTCCCGCTCATCGTTGAATCTCCAAAGCCATTTAGCCAGCAATGCCGAGCTCCAATCCACTGTGTTACCCATTCAAACCACCTAACTCCTTTGACTTACAGACCTCCTCCACTTAACCAGACGGTCCCTCCTCTTACTGTTACCCTCCCATAACAACTTCCGTTGAAGCTTCTCAATATGAGAAGCCACCCCCACGTAAAGCTCACCTTCAAGAGATCACCTCCGATCTCCATAGCGGACGTCACAGGGCTAGCAAGGCCCCCAAAGAAACCTCCGACCACACTGATGAAGTGGTGGTTCCACAAAAGCGCCGGAATACCCTCGATGTCAATGCGCCATCCAAACTTACAACAAGGCCCTTTGAGTGTGTACAACTTCGAGTCGATAACACTTGGAGGGAGAAAGGAGAACTGTGGTGAACCACCTTCTGAGAAGATACGTACATGTCCGACATCAAATCTATCCCTGCGCACCTCTAGACCCCCTTTCTTCTTCAGCACCTGTAACCCAGCGGCCGTGATATATTTCCACCCGCCATCCGACGACGAAAAAAACAAAGACCTACCTCGACTATTATGGCCAATCAAATACACCTTCAATACCTCCCCTCTTCGATTGAGGCTGTATTCAGCAATCAACACTTTGCCCTCCGGTTCTCAGAGAGCCCAATACACGCGGTTTCCTCCCCAGACTACCAATGGTAGCCACCATTCTTTCAATCCAGCAGATCTATTCCGGAGAAAGCCAAAACCAAGTATTACCGTAAGGCCTCGCTTTTGTCACCTTCACCAGCGAGCGATCAGCAACAAACCAAAAAATTTTGCAATCGGCTCTTACCTTGATACTTCCCTATGTACCTCCTACATCCTCTGAGCCAATGGCTGGACCCGAGCTCTCCTAGCGAAGAACCACATCCTTAAAGGCCGACGGCGTCTCCTTATCCAGATTGCTCGTCGAACTGCACCCCTCCATCTGAACTCCATTACGACCAGCTTCGTTCCGGGCACCGACTATCTCGTCTACCGAATAGCCTGAGGTCAGTGGTTCACCGACCACCCGATTGATATCCTCTCTATTCCGACCAGCTTCGTACATGGTCTTACAAATAAAGACAGCTCACTAGAGCATAATCTCAGAAATTGCTCTTTCTACCAAGTTCCACATCTAACAATAATAAATTATGCCATATCATATGCTACCAAACCAAAAGGAGTAATATATATACAATATAATAGCAGGTTTTAAAGAAGGTATTCAATACAACATTACATGAGTAAAGAATATCCAAAACTTGCTATAGAAAACGAAATGTAAGATTACTATCCCTCTACATAAGTAATCTAATAGTGAACGCTTAACGCAATGCAGCTCAACTCCTTCAGCGATAGTA
>JAUPMG010290056.1:0-5000 GCA_031762675.1 Pachysandra terminalis | reverse complement strand
TTTGGAATATATGGAGTATTATTGAAGAGTGGCCTTGGCCCTACTTCAAATTATAAACCATGTTCGATTTGATTATTTACTGGTTAAGTGTAGCTTACGCTTTCAAGCAACATATTTTAGGCACATTAGACGAGGAATACTTCGATTATGGAGAACCAACTATGGACCCTTGTTTTGAAGGAACTACTGATTTTATCGAAGAAGATGACTAGGACTTATATTAGGAATTTATTTTGTTTTTATTGGCTTGCATGCCAAAGTATTTTATTAGCTATAGTTAGGATTTATTTTGTTTAGGCATTAGATTTGCATGAGAACTATAGTATTTTCTTTCTGCTGCTATATTTTGCCTTAGATGTTGATTGTTTTGAGATGTAGATACTTTTAATTTTTGATTATTTCCAAGTTAATAAAAATTCTCAGTTAATTTCAATCGTTTGGCAAAGTATTGACTACCACTCCCATGTGGATATGGGGTGAGCCATATTTCTGACAAAGGGACTCCCTTGGGATCTCTAAAGTTTGGGATGTGACACCACTCTTGATATTTTTAAGAATATTTTTTATGGAGGGGCCAGTTGTATATAGATATACTTTGGTTTGCAAAATTTTGAGGGGGCCATGGTGTCACGACCCAAACCTAATGTCCTCGTTGGAGGTTCAGAATTTGGATTCACAACCTTCACCCCCAACAAAACTAGGAGTGGCAAGGCGATATCTAGCCAAGTCGGGCTAAATATATAAGGGATATTAATTAAGATTCAAATTTATTAAGTAATAGAGAACTTAATTAACATCCTATATAGTTACTTTTGATACATGCAACGGAAATATAACTAGTCTAGTATTTTCAAATCAATTCCTAATAATATTTTAAGTATATAACTTAAACAGAAATACTAAAGAAGATTACATCTATAGAAATTTAGTTATCAGAGTCGCAAGAAAGAAATAAACGTGTAATGGAATTTCTCTAAGAGAATTGGTAAAATAAATTTACATCTAAATCCATTCAAGAAACTGAAGGCAAATAGTTATATTACAATTTCTTGTTTGACAAGACTAAATAAATATCATACTTTAGGGAATTTAAATTCAAACTCCTAATAGCTATTACATTTCATTGATAGATGAAATTCACGTTCAGTTCTTCATCCATGTCTTCGACTTGATCTTCGTGTAACATACCTGAAATGGTGGTCACTATAAAGCGTGAGCTACACTAGCCAGTAAGTATGAAACCTTCAGGAATGTATAAGACTATCCTAGGAGACATACATTTCACAGTACTAACATCTCATACAAATTATAAATGCATGAGTTCATTTAAATTAATTAATGCATGTGATGCACCTACCTTACAACTATCACCACGGGTGATTTATGCGCACAATCTAATCTACAATGGGTCTATGTTGATATTAAGGTAGACCGATCCACCTTTGGGTAGGCGAAGACCCAAAGATGAGATCCTTTCTGCTCGGTGATAGTTAATACATGGTTCCAGCATATTATCTCGATGCTGCTATCCCAGGGTGCTCACACAGAAACCACACCCCAAATACATGGACTGAATATCAGATCATTCTATGTGCGCAACATAGTTTCTAGGGGTTTCAACCTAAAGGACACAAGCGCCTCAGCTTATTTTCGATCATAGGGACGAATCCCAAGGTCTCACACAGAACCACCCCAGCAAACCAAGGACTATTGATCATTGGTCAGAGTTCACTCATATGATTCGGATATGGGTCTTACCGCTATAAGATGCCCTCACTTATGATCTTTCCTCTTGTCTCTTGGGATCTATGCCTACATGCATCCCACACCATGGGAGAAAACAACCAGTGGTCTTTGGGATGATCAATCCCTCAAACCCCTAGTCTGATTCCCCTTACCTATGATGACTTCCAAGTCACCATACTCCCATGAAATGAACGGGAATCCCCTAACTATGGATTCAATAACAAGGTGTTACTCATAGACCAAATCCATGGTCGAGAGTTAATGTTGTGCATGTGAGTGGGTGCACATTAATTAAGCATACACTCCTTGTGTACAGAGTGCATTAGAAACAAATCCAGAGTTACTTTTAACCATATTTCCACATTTCTGCTCGACATTTCTTTGATCCAATACAAGGTAAAGAGCCATTGTAACAACATGTTATGTGCGTCTAGTCTACAATGCGTTATGCATGACTTAATGTACAGGGTGCATTAAGCATGGCATGAAATTTCATCATACATGCTATTGAACATAAGCCAAGGATATATCAAGAGTCAAATAAGAGAATTCATACCACTACATTATCATATTCCACAAGCTATAAGATAAGAATTAAGCGACGAAATCAATGTGCAGATATGTCCTACAATTATTTAGCATACTCTCCATGTATTTCCCCACTAACTATATTAAGTTGGTCCATAACTACAAGTTCGGCGAGGTCTTCGGCGTAGCATTCGGCGCACCGAGATTTCCTTCGGCGACCTACTCGGCAGACTTCACCTGAGACTCGGCAACATTTCCAGGACATGTACTCTCGGCGACCTCGTCGGTGTCCCCTTCAGTGCACCGAAGCAACTCTTGGCGACCCCTTCGGCGGACCACCCTGAGATTCGGCGACATTTCTAGATCTTACTTTCTCGGCGACCGTTCGGCGCCTTAGTCGGGGTACCAAAGACAGTTTCGGCGCACCGAAGAGACTCGGCGACCTCTTCGGCTGACATTCAACCTCGGCGACCTTTTGGCGCGCCGAGATGTCCGCCTGTAGCTCATAATTCAAGTTCGGCGACCCTTCGACGCGCCTAAGTGCTCGCTGAACGTCGCGAACAGGCTAAAATTTAAGGGTTTTTACTTCTTTTGTTTACACAGCTAGGGAAAAACTACTAACAATCCTCATATCACCAAATCCACTAAAATCTAACTCTAAAACCCTACATTCATGAATATAAGTAAAGGAAAATGTATGAAATCTAGGGCTATAATTACATTCATGAAGATTTCTACTTACTTTGATTGAAAGTGTAGAAATCCTCAAGCATCCTTAAGCTTCTTTCTCTCCTCCTTCTTCTTCTAACTCATCTCCATGCTCCAACTCAACCCTAGGCTCCACTCCAACAATGAGAGAAAGAGATGAGATTCTCTCTTTTCTCATCTTAAACCTGACCCTAACATATGGTCTCATCCTAGCCCTCCATCTCTTGGTCAACTCAATCTCACCCCTCCATCTCTTTCTTCTAATCCTAACCATCCACTCTACACCCATTCTCACCCACTTCAAATCTAATCCCTACACCTATCCTTCACTAGGGACAAACAACTTTATACTTTAGATCTAAGCCACACAAAATCCTAAAATGAATCCTAACCCTACACCTCACCTAATAACATAATTTACAACTTGCCATTCTCTCAATAAAATAAGGGTTACTCTACTATACTTGGCAGAAACACCCAAGTTTCCTAACAAGCTTGATCACTTGGTCAGATCTGACCCGATCGACGATCCCACCAAGGATAACAAACATCATAACTTATAGAATCATAAAGGTGCACTAGCAAGCAAATTAAAGCATTCATCACATTTTATTCTTATTTGATCACTAATTTAAGCTACCTAAGTAACACTACCCTTAAGTTTATCTGTTTAAACTAATCAGTTAATTTTCTAGGGATGTCTAGTGCGTCTTAGTGTGATCAAGGATGTCATGCTATGTAATGACCTAAACTCCCTAAAGTTTTTTTCGCCGATTAAATTATATTTTATTTGATTTAATTAAGCGTTCATGCGTGTATAATTATGTGTGTTATGTGAGCTAGGAGTTAATTAAATAAGTTAGAGTATATAGGGGTCTTTGTGTAATTATGAGTTATGTAGGGTATTAGTTATTAATTAAATTTTGAATTTGATTTTTATTTTTTTATCCCTTTGAATCGTTCACGCGCAGTTTCGTGAACGAATTCGTAGGGATTGTGTTTGAGGTGGCATCGTGCGTGGGGTGAGAGAGGGAGTGATAGGAGGGATGAGGGCACTAGACCTCATCCACTCTCTATTTCGTTGGTTGCAGAAGAAGATAGAAGAGGAGGGAAAGCTGGTTTTGGTGCTGTTTTGCTGTGATTGGTGAGGAAGGAAAAGAAGGATTGTTTTCGATTTCACGGACTACAGTACCCCCGTCTACCCATCCTCATTCTTATTGATTTTGGTTTTGAAAGCATAACATGATAACTAGGTTCTGATTTTTGAAACGTTTTGGATGGTATGAACATTACACTGATCTGGGTAAGAAATGACAATAACAGAGTATGCACTATAGTTGATTTTCAGAAATACTGATGAATGAATTTGATTCTTGTACAATGTTAATAATGGTTGGTTGATGTATTCAAAGTGATATTGAGTAATTATCTATGTTGTAAGAATGAAATTAGAGGACATCCGGGCTTAGAAATCCCCAGAAATCATCGATGTGCAAGAATAGAGCACGTTTCTGTGCGGAATGTCGATTGATGGAATTTGTCGATCCATTACTGATGTCGATCGATCGCTAATGTCGATCGAGCGACATTTATCTTACAGCAATGGTGAGTTGTGACATGGGGATAGGTTAGGGAGATTGATGGCTTGGTGCCTGTGTTTTAATAACTATGTGCTTAGGTTTCTGGCTATGTGCCTAGTGTGCGGGCTAGATGCCTATGTTGTCATGATTTAGTGCCAACTGGTGATTTGAAGCTCTCATATCCAATTGTTACCTAAGACCTCTTATGATGAGACTGTTTATAGGGTAGACGACTTGTACTGTTTTATCACTTGTAGGACGTCTGTGATGACTTCCAAGAATTATCGACGTGCATGGGCGCATGGATAACTGTTCTTGGATCGCATAACTAGGGTCTTGCTTATGGCTTTGCATATCATATTGTGTTAGCTTGGTTATTAAGTGTACCCGGGAGGTGGAGAAATAGTAGGGGCTCGTGTTTCCCTGGTGCGTTGTACT